>CAJNDT010003005.1:0-26250 GCA_905221615.1 Symbiodinium sp. CCMP2592 | reverse complement strand
GCCACTGGCATGTGTCCATCGCGATCAACCTTGCTACGGCGGTCGCTGTCGGGCCGTTGCAGGGCAGCGCTCTCTTCGTATTTTGGCACCGACAAGGTCCATGTCTCGGGAGGGCCCACCTGGATCCACTCGTTGTCTCGGGAAAACTGGACGACGGGAAAGCCCAGCAGCAGGTGGCACGCCTCAAAGGTGGAAGTGGTTCTGCCTTGCAACGCCGCGTGCGCCGCCTTGTAGATCTGCTGGTTGCTGAGACTGGCATCCGCCACGCTGCTGGAAGTGAGCCTCGCAACAATGCTTTCCACGCGCCGCTGCGCCTCCTGGTCCTGCTCCGATTTCAACGCGTAGCCCAGAATATAGCGGCTGGCGCTGGTCAGCTCGCAGATCACCTGAAGGTCCATGCTGGCCCGCCACCGCCGCAGGATCTTGATGTTGTACTGGCCCATGCCTTTGTCGCACCCTGCTCGCCTTGTGGCTAGGCTGCTCTTCCAACGGCTGTTGGCATACTTTTCTTGGGAGCTGCGGCGCCGCGTGCGCGGTTCGGGATTGTGCGGAAAGCCGAAGCGGCAGGCGCCGTGGGTCTTGATACCGCAGTATTCGGTGTGCTTGTGCACCAATAGTTCGGCCAGCTGTGCATTGAGCTCCTTGTCGCGAGCCGAGACTTTCGTGGATTGGCGCCAGCTGAGGGGCCCCTTGGTGGTGATGTACTTGTCGCTCCAATCCTCTGCGCAGGTGGGAACGAATTGTTTCATCGCTTCATCGTCCGACCAGTTTGGGACTTGCGCCTCTGCTTCTGTTTCCTCGCCTTCGGGAGCCGCCCTCATCTTGCCGTCGGACTTCTTCTTGCTCTCCCATTCCACCACCCAGCGGAGGATGTGAGCATGCGGGTAACCCCTCTTCTGCCATTCAATACGGATGAGGTAGTCCACGACCCGGAACGGCGGGTCTTCCTTGCGGACCCCACGATGCTGGCCTGCGGAGTCGGCTGCAGGCGCCTGGATGAAGTCCTGGTCGAGCAAATCTTCTGGCTCATCCTGAGCATCTGCACCCTCGTCCATGCGGCTGCTTGCACCATGCTCGGTGGAAAGCCAATGCATTAGCTGGGTCAGCTGGTGCATGAACTGTCGTGACACGATAGCGGGGTACTGATTGCAGAGCTGGTTTGGCGACAGGCCGTCCCAAGTGAACTTCTTGTCGGCTTGATAGCACTGCAGGATTTGCGCCGCGTCGCGCTCGAGCTCTTGCGGCTGACTCTCGGGGCGCAGCCGCAGCAGCCGAGCCATGATGACTGCGATCAGGATGTCAGGCTGTCGGGCGTGGCAGGAGAGCGTCATGAAGAACTTGGGCGTGCCCAGTTGCTCGTACATGTTCAGCGCCACGCCCTTCTTGGCAAAACCGTACGAGCTCGTCCCGGGGATGTCCCTCAGAGCCGTGAATACTTGACCTTTGCCCTCTTGGTATTTGCTCTTCTCGTTCGCAGGCTGCTGGCCGCCGATCCTCACGTTGATGTTGCCCGAGAGGCGCTTCTTGATGTGCATTTCCAGGAGCCACATGATATAGGCCGGCGATGCCTCGAAGCGAGGATCCAGACCCAAGAGGCGTTTGCGCGCATACTGCGACATGCTCCCATAGCCATTCTGCCATCCACCCGTGCCGGCAGGAAATAGATGCGGGAAGAACTTCACGTCCATGTCATCGCTGAGCGCTGCAATGCTCCGGGCCTTCTGCAAATCCGCTTTCTGCGGTCTGGGCGCATGCAACTCTTTAGGCATGAGGTACGTCATCTCCAGCGTGCCTTCTTGCTCCGGCGCTTCCGTCTCTTCGTCTGGTGTGTGCGCACTGCCTCCCAAGGCCGAGGAGTGTGAGCCACCGAACTCCTCCGTTTGGCGCCCTTGGGAGGCAACGTGGTTTGCGCACATTAAGACACTGCCCGATGATGGCCGCATCCCGGCCAGGATAGCTTCCATTCTTGCCAGGGCTTTATCCACCGCCGGATTTGCCTTATACAGGCGGTGCTGGGCTTTCAGCTCCCGCAGCGCTTTGTAAAGGCAGTCCAGACGCGCTGGGGAAGCCATCTGTCCTTGCACTCCCTCCACAAGGACGGTGCCGTCTTCCTCGAGCGTGGCTCCCTCCAGGACGTCGCAAATGCAAGGGTCGTCCACCAGCACCGCGTACATTCGGCCCCACTGGGCACTTGGGCCGCCAGCAGGGAGCTTGTCCAGCAAGACTTGGGAGATCCGGGCCATGGCGATGAGGTGCTGCTCGATGGGCTGGAGTTGTTGCAGCGCTTCGGGGACGGGCGGCGGGACCGGCAACAGGAACTTGGTGTTCTTCTCGCGGCAGTTCCTGCAAAGCATCTGTCCTGCGGCTGCGCTCTTCCTGCAATGTTTCGCTGGTGCGCGCGTGCGGCAAGCCGCACAAAGTCTAGACAAGCCGAACCTTCCCCAACTGCGAGTGAAGGCCAAGTACCGCTCTTGCACTTGTTCCGGACTCAAGGCCTCCTCGTCCGGGAACGGGTACCCTTGTTGCTCCGCCTCGGTGGCGATGGGTCTTGGTCCACGTCCGCCCAGTCCCTCCTCAGCCCGTGCCGCCTGCAGCTCCTGCCTTTGAACCCGCCTGCTTTCGTCTTCTTCGGGGCGACCACCACGGCCAGGCGTCGGTCCGCGGGTGCCCGCCCCCTCCTCGGCCCGCTCAGCCTGCAGGTCGCGCCTATGGGCCCGAGTGCTTTCGTCTTGTTGAGAGCGACCACCACGGCCAGGCGTCGGTCCGCGGGTGCCCGCCCCCTCCTCAGCCCGCTCAGCCTGCAGGTCGCGCCTCTGGGCCCGAGTGCTTTCGTCTTGTTGAGAGCGACCACCTCGGCCAGGCAGCGGCCCACGGCTGCCCGCTCCCTGTGCTGCACGTTGCTGCTGTCGAGCGCTCTTCTCCTCGTGCTTCCGGCGGAGGTTCTCCTCTTTCTCGGCTTCCCGGCACTGTTGGTTGCTGCACCATCCTTGTCCTCGGCCCCTCATTGGCCAGCCACACCGTGGGCAAGGCGCCATCGTAGAACGAATTGCGAGAATGCGGTTCCTAAGCTCAGCTAAGGCTGTATCCGCACGGCTGCGATCAAGTATCAGGCAAATCAGTGGTCGTTTGTTCACTCTCTGCCGGGCAAACCAATCCGCATAATCACGACTACCTTCATACACCGAATCATCGTCTGTAGAGTCTACAATCTATCTGACATGCAACGACACTGCGGCACTAGCCCCATTTTTCGCTTGCTGCCGCTCACATTCGGAGCTGTAACGGTCTATGGCGTGTCACATAGAGAACCTCCATGTCCGCGACATCATTGCCGAAGCTGCGATTCAGGAACTCGTGCTTCCTTTGCTGTGTAGACGACCTGCACCTCCACGAGGTCACCGTTGAAGCTGTGGTCCAGGAGGTCATGCCAGCCCCAGGTGTCCGTGATCACATCTCCATTCAGAACGATGTTTGTGTCGTCGAGGGGAATGGGTCCTGCAGGACTGCTGTCCAGGTCATGAAGCAGGATTTCTCTGGCGCTGCGATGCTGCAGTGTTTCCGGCGGGATTGGCTTCTTGCTCTCCTGCCGTCTGACACGTAGTTCTTGTAGGGATAGCCACCGATCGGTGTTGTTGCCCTCGTGCAACTGGGCGAGCCAAGCTTCTCGAAAAGATCCGGGCGCCTCGAGTTGGCAGAGCGGGCGGTAAGGCTTCGAGGAATGGACTTCGGCGCCCTGCATGTTCAGGTACCTCACCGTCACTTTGGCAAGACGCTCGTTGAACTTTTTCTGCATCTCCACTTCTTTCTCCCACTGTAGTCCCTCCAGTGCATCTTCTTCGGCTTCGCGCTGCATCTCTTTTTCGACCCAGTCCCAATCATCGAATCGGTCCTCACAGTCCGCCTGGTCGGCGTCGTGGATCGAATGGTGTGTGATCTCCAAGTCTTCGTCCATGTCCTCCGACATGCCGACCTCAGAAACAAGGGCGGTGGGGATGGTCTTACGTAGCGTAAGCACTGTCTGCTGTGGCGACTGAGTTTCGAGCCCCTACAAGCGGCTTTCTAAACCGGAGCTTGGACGTTGTGTGGCCCGCGGCCCGCTACAAAGGTGAAACCTATAGAGCCTTGTAGTTGCCTAGAGTCTCGCCGTCTCGCAGCTTCTGTGGCCCCAAGCTTGTGTGGGCCCCCCTTAATTGGCGAAGCCTAGCCCCTCGCAGCTTTTATGGGTCCGTTCAGGAAAGCAGCTCACTGCAACCCCTTGCACTCACAGCTTGCAAAGACTCACTCACTCGGTGAAACCATACTTTTTCTCTCGCATCACTGGCTCACTGTGGTTGGGTGAAACCGCTGTGAGCGAACTTTTGGTTTCGGGTAAGCTGATGAGGTGAAACTGTGAGACTCAACACCAGTGCGAGCAATCAACTTGTCGAACCGACGCCGGAAGCTGGTGCCCAACGTCGTGCTTTTAATCTCGCGGCCACTGCCATACGCTCAGAGTAAGTGAAACCTGGAGCTCTCGAAAACACTCAGAGTAAGTGAAACCTAGTGCTTCCAAGAGGCACAAAGGAAAACTGGAAACTGTGAAACTCAAAGACTCACTCGCTGGGTGAGATTATACCTTTTCTCTCACATTACTGGCTCACTGTGGTTGGGCGAAACCGCTGCGAGCGAACTTTTTGTCTCGGGTAAGCTGATGAGGTGAGACCGCTGCGAGCAACAAACTTTCTGTCTTGCATCTTGCACGGGCAAGCTGATGAGGTGAAACTGGACATCTTGCAATTGAGACACTGTTACAATGCTAGCTTGTGTGAGCCGACTGAATAGGTGAGGACTGGAGCCTCGCAGTTGTGTGGGCCTTGGTCCCTGCTACCAACAAGCTCAGGAAAGCAGCTCAGCGTAACTCTGGCAATCAGGCACACTTTGCACTCGGCTGGATAGCCTGCTTCAGGAGCTGTGCCACGATGAAAGTGGAAACTGCGAAACTCGAAGACTCACTCACTAGGTGAGACCGTACTTTTTCTCTCGCATCACTTGCTCGCTGCGGCTTGGTGAGACTGCTGCGAACAAGCTTTTTGTGTCGGGTAAGCTGATGAGGTAAAACCGTCAAGCTCAGGAAAGCAGCTCAGCGTAACTCTGGCAATCACGCACACTTTGCACTCGGCTGGACAGCCTGCTGCAGGAGCTGTGCCACGATGAAAGTGGAAACTGCGAAAGTCAAAGACTCACTCACTAGGTGAGACCGTACCTTTCAGTACACGGGACTACCATAAAGTGGAATCCGTGTGTCGACGCTCATCGGAAAGCGCGCCGGAAACTGCACACTTTTGTCTCGCGTCTACTGGCGTGCTGTTAAGCCTGGAACCTGGAGCTTCTAGCCCACTGCAGAGGTGAAACGGAGGGCCTGCAGCTTGCAGTCTCTGACCTATTGTATAGGTGAAAAGGACAGCCTGCAACCTGGTGCTTCTGGTCCACTCCAAAGGAGAAACGGAAGGCCTGGTGGACAGCCTGCTTCAGGAGCTGTGCCACGATGAAAATGGAAACTGCGAAACTCAAAGACTCACTCACTAGGTGAGACCGTACTTTTTCTCTCGCATCACTGGCTCGCTGCGGTTGGGTGAGACTGCGGCGAACAAGCTCTTTGTGTCGGGTAAGCTGATGAGGTAAAACCGTCAAGCTCAGGAAAGCAGCTCAGCGTAACTTTAGCAATCACGCACACTTTGCACTCGGCTGGACAGCCTGCTTCAGGAGCTGTGCCACGATGAAAGTGGAAACTGCGAAACTCAAAGATTCACTCACTAGGTGAGACCGTACTTTTTCTCTCGCATCACTGGCTCACTGCGGTTGGGTGAGACTGCTGCGAACAAGCTTTTTGTGTCGGGTAAGCTGATGTGGTAAAACCGTCAAGCTCAGGAAAGCAGCTCGGCGTAACTCTGGCAATCACGCACACTTTGCACTCGGCTGGACAGCCTGCTGCAGGAGCTGTGCCACGATGAAAGTGGAAATTGCGAAACTCAAAGACTCACTCACTAGGTGAGACCATACTTTTTCTCTCGCATCACTGGCTCACTGTGGTTGGACGAGACCGCTGCGAACAAGCTCTTTGTGTCGGGTAAGCTGATTTGGTAAAACCGTCGAGCTCAGGAAAGCAGCTCAGCGCAACTCTGGCAATCACGCACACTTTGCACTCGGCTGGACAGCCTGCTGCAGGAGCTGTGCCACGATGAAAGTGGAAATTGCGAAACTCAAAGACTCACTCACTAGGTGAGACCATACTTTTTCTCTCGCATCACTGGCTCACTGTGGTTGGACGAGACCGCTGCGAACAAGCTCTTTGTGTCGGGTAAGCTGATTTGGTAAAACCATCGAGCTCAGGAAAGCAGCTCAGCGTAACTCTGGCAATCACGCACACTTTGCACTCGGCTGGACAGCCTGCTGCAGGAGCTGTGCCACGATGAAAATAGAAATTGCGAAACTCAAAGACTCACTCACTAGGTGAGACCATACTTTTTCTCTCGCATCACTGGCTCACTGTGGTTGGACGAGACTGCTACGAACAAACTTTTTGTGTCGGGTAAACTGAACCCCCAAAGGAAGTGAAACCTGAGGTCTCGGAGGCCCCCAAAACAGGTGAAACCTGAGCCCTCGGAGGCCCCCAAAGGAGGTGAAACCTGAGGTCGCGGAGGCCCCAAAGGGAGGTGAAACCTGGAGTCTCGGAGGCACCCAAAAGAGGTGAAACCTGAGGTCTCGGAGGCCCCAAAAGGAGGTGAAACCTGAGATCTCGGAGGCCCGAAAAGGAGGTGAAACCTGAGGTCTCGGAGGCACCAAAAACAGGTGAAACCTGAGGTCTCGGAGGCTTCAAAAGGAGGTGAAACCTGAGCTCTCGGAGGCACCCAAAGGAAGGTGAAACCTGAAGTCTCGGAGGCCCCAAAAAGAGGTGAAACCTGAGATCTCGGAGACCCGAAAAGGAGGTGAAACCTGAGGTCTCGGAGGCACCAAAAAGAGGTGAAACCTGAGGTCTCGGAGGCCTCAAAAGGAGGTGAAACCTGAGCTCTCGGAGGCACCCAAAGGAAGGTGAAACCTGAAGTCTCGGAGGCCCCAAAAGGAGGTGAAACCTGAGGTCTCGGAGGCCCGAAAAGGAGGTGAAAGCTGAGGTCTCGGAGTCACCCAAAGGAGGTGAAACCTGAGGTCTCGGAGGCCCCAAAAGGAGGTGAAACCTGAGATCTCGGAGGTCCGAAAAGGAGGTGAAGCTTGAGGTCTCGGAGGCCCGTGATGACGTAAAATGGTCAAGCTCAGGAAAGAAGCAGTTCCGGTCTGGGTGAGATCATCCTTTTTGTCTTGCACCTTGCACGGGCGGGCTGGTGAGTAGAAGCTCGCCCTCTTGCAACTGAGACATAGGGACTGCTCCAGGCTTGTGCGGACCCGCTGAGCGGGCGAAGTCTTCTTCTGTCTCGTGCCTTGATGAAAGACCAAGCTTGGAGACTTACTGGCTCACTGTAGTTGGGTGAGCCAGCTGCGAGAAAACACACACTTTTTTTGTTTCGGGTAAGCAGGTTGACCTAGAGCTCGCGAGGGGGGTTTAACCGCTGACAAGGTGCGTCCAGTCTGTGTGAGCCACTGACAAAGACGGTCCGACCTCTTTGCCACTAACAAGGTGAACCCAGGAGCTTCCTAGCCTGTGCCGACCATTAACAAGGTGGATCCAGGAGCCGCCTAGCCTGTCCTGGCCACAAAAACAAAGTGAATCCAGGAGCCCCCTAGCCTTTCCTGGCCGCAAAAACAAAGTGAATCCAGGAGCTCCCTAGCCTGTCCTGGCCACAAAAACAAGGTGAATACAGAAGCCAGGTGAATCCAGGAGCCCTAGCCTGTGCAGACCGCTAACAAGGTGAATCCGGGAGCCCCCTAGCCTGTTCTGGCCACAAAAACAAGGTGAATCCAGGAGCCCCCTAGCCTGGCCTAGCCACAACAACAGGGTGAATCCGGGAGCCGCTGTCCTAGCCACGAAAACACGGTGAATCCAGGAACCCCCTAGCCTGTGCCGACCACTAACAAGGTGAATCCAGGAGGTTCCTAGCATGTCCTGGCCACAAAAACAAGGTGAATCCAGGAGGCCCCCCAGCCTGGCCTGGCCACAAAAACAAGGTGAATCCGGGAGCCTTCCAGCCTGTCCTCGCCACAGAAACAAGGTGAATCCAGGAGCCCCCTAGCCTGTCCTGGCCACAAAAACAAGGTGAATCCAGGAGCCGCCTAGCCTGTCCTGGCCACAAAAAACAAGGTGAATCCAAGAGCCCCTCATGTCGCTGTAAAAGGGAATGGGAGGGGGGCTGCACCTGAGCTTGATCTGGGGCCTGGAGCCTCTGGCCCGTTGCACGAGCGAAACGGAGGGGGGGTGGGAGCTGAAAGAGTTCCTCGCCCACTGTGAAAGTGAAATGCAGGGTCTGGAAATGGAGCCTGGGGCCTTTAAGAGGCTGGGGCTGTGTGGTGAGACCGTATTGGTGAGACGAGTACGGTAGCAACCCGCCGTATGGGTGAAACGGGCCGGGCCGGAATCACGTGAAATTGCGGCCACCACAGGTGGGATGGCACACTATAGAAGGTGCGGCCTGGATTTTCGGACGTGGCTACCACAGCTGGGATGGCACACTGACGAAGGTGCGGCCTTGTTTTCTTGCGCGCTGGCTGAAAGCTCGAAGGCTGCAACACTAAGCTGGCGGGACGATGCACCAATGCAGGTGTAGTGGCAAGTACCGAGTCTGCTTGGATAGGGCCATCCGGGCTGCAAAGCGCTAAAGAAGGTGTGGCCTGGTCTTTGGAGCTCTCGAGGGCGCACGAGATGTAGGTGGAACCTGGAGGTCTTGAGGGCGCTCAATGTGGGGCTTTCGGGGTCGGCCAATGTAGGTGAAACCCGGAGCTCTCGAAGGGGCCTGATGTAAGTGAAACCTGCAGCTGTCAAGGGCACCTGGAGATATGAGGGCTCCCAATGTAAGCTCAGAGTATGTTCTTTGGGCAGGAACAAGCTTGGAAGACTTGGTGAAACCTGCAATTCTTGACAAAGGCCCAGACGTGTCGAGGGACTCAGTCCACTAAACCTTTGGCAGGGTCGGTAGGTCCAGGGGTGGGGATTGTTGGAAGGGAGTAGGGAGGGGTGTCAATTTTCTAGCTTCCAACCCCAACAAGGTGAAACCACCAATTTGGAGGTCTGCCCTGTACCCCCCTCCCCAGACTGCCCCTGCACCCCCCCTGCTCCGCCGCTTCTACCGCCTGCCCTCCTCCCACCCCCACTACCCCCACCCCAACCCTACCCCCACCCACCCCCTACCCCCCACCCCGCACCGACACCCTACCCCGCCTTGCAACTAGGGGCCCAGACTAGGGAAACCTGGAGCTCTTGATCCTCTTGATCGAGTGCACCCAGAGTAAGTGAAACTTGGAGCTCTCGAGAGGGCTCAAAGCAAGTGAAACCTGGAGCTCGAAGACACTCGGAGTAAGTGAAACCTGGAGCTTTCCAAGAGGCACAAAGTAAGTGAAACATGGAGCTCTCTGAAACCTGGAGCTCTTGATCGAATGCACCCAGAGTAAGTGAAACCTGGAGCTCTCGAGAGGGCTCAGAGTAAGTGAAACCTGGAGCTCGAAGACACTCGGACTAAGTGAAACCTGGAGCTTTCCAAGAGGCGCAAAGTAAGTGAAACATGGAGCTTTCTGAAACCTGGAGCTCTTGATCGAGTGCACACAGCAGAGTAAGTGAAACCTGGAGCTCTTGACTCAGAGTAAGTGAAACCTGGAGCTTTCCAAGAGGCACAAAGTAAGTGAAAACTGCAGCTCTCTGAAACTTGGAGCTCTCGATCGAGTGCACCCACAGTACGTGAAACCTGGAGCTCTCGAGGAGGCTCGGAGTAGGTGAAACCTTGGAGCTCCCGAAAACGCTCAGAGTAAGTGAAACCTGCAGCTTTCCAAGAGGCACAAAGTAAGTGAAACGCGGAGCCCTCTGAAATCTGGAGCTCTTGATCGAGTGCACCGAAAGCAAGTGAAACCTGGAGCTCTGGAGAGTGTCCAGAGTAGGTGAAGCCTGGAGCTCTCGACAACGCTTGGAGTAGGTGAAACCTGGAGCTTTCCACGAGGCACCAAGTAGGTGAAACTTGGAGTTCTCTGAAACCTGGCGCTCTTGATCGAGTGCACTCAGTGTGGGTGAAACCTGGAGAGAAGGTGCGGCCTGGATTCATGGGACGCTAAGAAAGAAGCGGCCTTGTTTTCCTGTGCTGGGGCTGAAAGCTCGGGAGGTGAAACACTAAGCTTGTATTTGTTCACGCAGAGTGTCTTGCAAAGGGTGTAGCCAGCCATTACAGGAGGATGGAATACTAAAGAAGGTGCGGCCTGAATTCATCGGGCACGTGGAATTGCATACTAAAGAAGGTGTGGCCTGGAGGCTGTGTGCCGGCTGGTCCGGGTGTGGGCTGGGCTGGGCCGGGTGTGGGCTGGGTGGTCTCCCGAGTGTGGGCTGGGCCCTCCTGCGGTGTGGGCTGGCCCCTGCGCCGGGTGTGGGCTGGGCCGGGCGTGGGGTGGGTTCTCTCGGGTGTGGGCTGGGTTGTGGGGCCGGGCTGGTGGGTGCGGGCTGGGCCCTCCCGGGTGTGGGCTGGGCCGGGTGTGGGTGTGGGCTGGGCCCTCTGGGGTGTGGGCTGGGGCGGGCGTGCGGGTGTGGGCTCGGTGTGGGGTGCGGGCTGGGGGCGGGGGCGGCTGTGGGCTGTTGCTTTGCACTCGGCGGCTGCGAACAAACTCAGCTGATGAGGTAAAACCGTCAAGCTCAGGAAAGCAGCTCAGCATAACTCTGGCAATCACGCACACTTTGCACTCGGCAGGACAGCCTGCTTCAGGAGCTGTGCCACGATGAAAGTGGAAACTGCAGCCCTGCAAGTGGGTGGGGGGGGGAGGATGGGAGAATGGGGGCAGGGGGCGAGGGGCGGCAAGGAAAGGAGCGGGGTGGCCACCACGTATGGGATTGCATACTAAAGAAGGTGTGGCCTGGGCCGGGCCTTGTGTGGGCTAGCGTAGATGCAATTCGAAACGAAAATCACACAATTTCTATTTATCCTGCTCTTTAGGGTTTAGGGTTTAGGGTTTAGGGTTTAGGGTTTAGGGTTTAGGGTTTAGGGTTCGCCAGCGCAGTTTTTTGAGACTGCGCTAACAGGCGCCCCAAGCATCTCACGCGAAGCCAGCAGCTGCATCCCTTTCTTTTAAGGAGGCTGGTTCTTAAGCCTTAAAACTCCTTGTCTGCACTGCGATTGCTCTCTGTTGGTGCGGGCTAGACTAAATTGAGTCTTTCTGATTGTTATGGGTTTGCTGGGGTTTGGTAAAAAAGCCCGTTTCTGACAATCGTGTTTTTCGGCACTTTTTCCGGGTTGGGGGTCGAAACCTTTGAACTTTTTTCTGGCGCGGCCGGGTCCCCCCTCGCGAAGTTTCAGGGGTGCGAGGTGGGTTGGGGCTCGGAGGCGGAGGGGTCCGAGTGCGAGCATCTCACCCGAAGGCTTTCTCTGCCTTAAGGGGGGCCATGTTGACTGCGCTCACAGGCGCCCCGAGCATCTCCCACGAACGCTTGCTCTGCTTTAGGGGGGCTGGTCCTTAGGTCCTAAAGTTTTGTGTGTGCCCTGCGATTGTGCTCTGTTTGTTCGGGTTAAGTTAGGTTTAGAGCCCTGTGAGTGTAAAAGGATTGCCGGGTCTTGGTGGTTCTGGTGGTTTCATTGCTTTGAGGGGGCCGTTGCTTAAGCCTTAAAAGTTGTCGTCTGCTCCGCGATTGCTCTCTGTTGGTTCGGGCTAGACTAAATTGAGGCTTTGTTGGTGTTGAGGGATTGCCGGGGTTTGGGGGTGCTTGTGGTTTCACTGCTTTTAGTGGGCCGTTGCATAAGCCTTCAAGCTCGTCGTCTGCCCCGTTGTCTGCTCCGCGATTGCTCTCTGTTGGTTCGGGCTAGACTAGATTGAGGCTTTCTTATTGTTGAGGGAGTGCTGGGCTTTGGGGGCGCTTGTGGGTTTACTGCTTTGAGGGGGCCGTTCCTTATGCCTTCGAACTCGTCGTCGGCCCTACGAGTGCTCCCTGTTTGCTCGGGCTGCTCTTGGTTGAAGCTTTAGTAGTGTTTAGGGATTGCCGCGGTTTTGGTGTCTTTCTTGTTTGAAAGAAGGTCAAGGTTCTCGGGGGCGTTTCTGCCTGGGCTCGGGAGATTTTTCTTTCGTGGGAGGGTCCCCCCTTGTGTTCCTGAGGGGTCTAGATTGTCGGAAGATGGCAATCCTGGTTGGTGGGGGGGGGGGTCACATTGCCAACAGGTGGCAATCACACCTGCGTTTTTGGTGCTTAGCTGCCATTTGCCAGGCCTGATGGATTGCCGGCTGGTGGCAATCTTAGGGGGTCTAGATTGTCAGAAGGCGGCAATCGTAGGGGGGGGGTATAGATTGCCAACAGGTGGCAATCACAGGAGATCTAGATTGTCAGCAGGTGGCAATCTTAAGGGGGGGGGGGTCACATTGCCAACAGGTGGCAATCACACCTGGGTTTTTGGTGCTTAGCTGCCACTTGCCAGGCCTGATGGATTGCCGGCAGGTGGCAATCTTAGGGGGTCTAGATTGTCAGAAGGCGGCAATCGTAGGGGGGGGGGGGGTATAGATTGCCAACAGGTGGCAATCACATGAGATCTAGATTGTCAGCAGGTGGCAATCTTAAGGGGGGGGGGGGGGGTTATAGATTGCCAACGGGGGGCAATCACCGGCGATCTAGATTGTCAGCAGGTGGCAATCTTAGGGGGTCTAGATTGTCGGAAGGCGGCAATCGTAGCGGGGTACAGATTGCCAACAGGTGGCAATCACAGGGGATCTAGCTTGTCAGCAGGTGGCAATCTTAGGGGGTACAGATTGCCAACAGGTGGCAATCTTGAGGGGGGTACAGATTGCCAGCAGGTGGCAATCGTGGTGGGGGGTGGTGGAAAGGGGGCGGTGGCGGGGCGAAGCCGTGCAAAGGGGGAAGTGACTCCAGGGGGAATCGAACCACCCATCTCTCCGGGATTCCCGCACAGAGATTCGACCGGAGCGCCTTGGCCGTTAGGCCATGGAGTCCTTGATGCAGCTGGTACGGTGTCAGTTGTCGTTTGACTCGCTGACTTCGGCTCCCCTGGGATGGCCACCATCAGCGAGGCTTGTGGTTTTGTTCAGGGTGTGGCTTCGGAGGTTGGAAGGCATGGGGCTGTGAGGCAGCAAGGTTTGGAGTGCAGGGGCGCAGGGTTTTCTGTGGGGTTGCTGGGTTTCCTTCAGGGCTTTAGGTCCCGAGCCCTTTGGGTACCCTAGGCTGCCTTGCGTCCGGGATCCCCGGCCCTCCTCCCCGGCGCCCAGGTCTGGACCTCGTCGCTTCGCTTCGACTCGCCGGACCCTCCCCTGCCAGGTTTCAGGGAGTGCCGAGGTGGTTTGGGTTTTCGTAGGCTGCAAGGTCGGAGTGCGCGAGGCTTGTGGTTTTGTTCAGGGTGTGGCTTCGGAGGTTGGAAGGCATGGGGCTGTGAGGCAGCAAGGTTTGGAGTGCAGGTGCGCAGGGTTTTCTGTGGGGTTGCTGGGTTTACTTCAGGGCTTTAGGTCCCGAGCCCTTTGGGTACCCTAGGCTGCCTTGCGTCCGGGATCCCCGGCCCCCCTCCCCGGCGCCCAGGTCTGGACCTCGTCGCTTCGCTTCGACTCGCCGGACCCTCCCCTGCCAGGTTTCAGGGAGTTCCGAGGTGGTTTGGGTTTTCGTAGGCTGCAAGGTCGGAGTGCGCGAGGCTCGTGGTTTTGTTCAGGGTGTGGCTTCGGAGGTTGGAAGGCATGGGGCTGTGAGGCAGCAAGGTTTGGAGTGCAGGTGCGCAGGGTTCTCTGTGGGGTTGCTGGGTTTCCTCCAGGGCTTTAGGTCCCGAGCCCTTTGGGTACCCTAGGCTGCCTTGCGTCCGGGATCCCCGGCCCCCCTCCCCGCCGCCCAGGTCCAGCCACTGGCGTGATGCCACCGATGCGTCTTCGCGCGGCGGGCAAAAAGAGTGAGGGGTCAGGGGGGCCGAGCGGGAGCACCACTCGCGAGTCCCGGTCCCCCCTGGCCCCGCCTTGCGCATCGGAATGGCGAGGGGCAAAGCCGAGAACCCCAGCAACAGGCAAGCTGGGGGGAGGGCCGAGCGGGAGCACCACTCGCGAGTCCCGGTCCCTCCTCCCCGGCACAACGCGTGGAGATGGCGAGGGGCTAAGCCCAGAACCCCATACCCAGCGACGCGACGACGCATTATGATCTAGCTCGCTCGGGCCGAACCGCAATTATAGGTTTCCGTGCCTCAGCTATGTTTCACTATCGTAGAGTGTTTTTTTAATGTAAACGGTCAGGTTATGGGGAAGTGATGTCTCAAGACGGTTGTCTCTCACGGTTTCGGCCAAAATGTGGATCGGGTGTTGTTCGGCTTATGTCTGTGCTTCGTGTAGGGAGACTGTTGGACCAGTTTTGGTGTTGGAGTGCTCGTTCGTAGGCCCAAAGAGTGTTGAAAGGGTCTGTCAAGAATGACCGCTTGCGGTATGATGGTACATGCGGCGAGTTGACTCTTGGCTCCTGGTCGGCTCCTCAGCCCTGGGGGGATAGTCACAACGGCAGCTCCCAGGAGTGCAATAGCTTGTGCTTTGCCCCTTTGGTGTGTCAGCGGGCGGCCAGCATAAAGGGCTCAGATCGTCAGCAGGTGGTAACCGTAAGCTGTTTGTTTTCTGGGGATTGTCGCGAGGTGGCAATCGCGTCGGATGCTCTGGGCTTCATTCTGTGTGGCCAGCGCAGTACTCGGATGTTCTGGGCTTCATTTTGTGTGGCCAGTGCAGTCTTCGGATGCTTTGGGCTTCATTCTGTGTGTCCAGTGCAGTACTCGGATGCTCTGGGCTGTACTCGGATGCTCTTCGTTGTGCATGGCCGGTGCAGTACTCGAGTGCCCTGGGCTTCATTCTGTGTGGCCATCGCAATACTCGGATGCTCTGGGCTTCATTCTGTATGGCCAGTGCAGTACTCGGATGCTCTGGGCTTGGTTCTGCGCGGCCAGTGCAGTATTCGGATGCTCCGGGCTTCATTTTCTGTGTGGCCAGCGCAGTACTCGGATGTCCTGGGCTTCATTCTGTGTGGCCAGTGCAGTACTCGGAGGGTCTTCCCCAGCCCACAGAGCGCACCTTGCTGCTCTCTCAGAGGCTTTCAGAGACTCACTAAGCTGCTCCAAGAGGGGTCTTGGCAGTGGGCTACAGCCCTCTCAGAGCCTTTCAGAGGGTCTTCCCCAGCCCTAAGCAGATGCTGGAAACGGCAAAGAAGCAGGTCAAACGATTCCTGGCACGGGAGAAGGCTTTGGGCGACGAGAGCAAGGTGGTGAAAGCCTTTCATTTGGACTCTGGAGAGCTCTCTCAGAGGCTCTAAGAGCTTTTCTCAGAGGGTCTAAGAAGGGAGAGCAAGGTGGTGAAGGCCTTTCATTTGGTCTCTGGAGAGCTCTCGCTGAGGCTCTAAGAGCCTCTCTCAGAGGCTCTAAGAAGGGTTCCCAGCCCACAGAGCATCTTGTCTGCTCTCTCAGAGGCTCTAAGAGGGGTCTTGGCAGTGCTCGGAGCCTCTAAGAAGGTCTTCCCCAGCCCACAGAGGAGCTTTTGCTGCTTTCTCAGAGGCTTTAAGAGCCTCTCTCAGAGGCTTTAAGAGGGGTCTTGGCACTGGGCTACAGCCCTCTCAGAGCCTCCAAGAGGGTCTTCCCCAGCCCACAGAGGAGCTTTTGCTTCTTTCTCAGAGGCTCTGAAGGGTGCTGGTGAGATTTTCCCCAGCCCACAGAGGCTCTTTGTCTGCTCTCTCAGAGGTTTAAGAGTGGGCTACAGCCCTCTAAGAGCCTGCAAGAGGGTCTTCCGTGTGGCCAGTGCAGTACTCGGATGCCTTGGGCTTGGTTCTGCGTGGCCAGTGCAGTATTCGGATGCTCTTCGTTGTGTATGGCCACGGCAGCACTCGGATGCTCTGGGCTTCATTCTGTGTGGCCAGTGCAGTACTCGGATGCTCTGGGCTTGGTTCTGTGTGGCCATCGCAGTACTCGGATGCTCTGGGCTTCGTTTTGTGTGGCCAGTGCAGTACTCGGATGTTCTGGGCTTCATTCTGTGTGGCCAGTGCAGTACTCGGATGCTCTGGGCTTCGTTCTGTGTGGCCGGCGCAGTATTCGGATGCTCTGGGGCTGGTTCTGTGTGGCCAGTGCAGTACTCGGATGCTCTGGGCATCATTCTGTGTGGCCAGTGCCGTACGCGGATGCTCTGGGCTCGGTTCTGTGGGGCCAGTGCAGTACTCGGATGCTCTGGGCTTGGTTCTGTGTGGCCATCGCAGTACTCGGATGCTCTGGGCTTCGTTCTGTGTGGCCAGTGCAGTACTCGGATGCTCTGGGCTCGGTTCTGTGGGGCCAGTGCAGTACTCGGATGCTCTGGGCTTGGTTCTGTGTGGCCAGTGCAGTAGTCGGATGTGCATGTCCAGGGCAGTTCTCGGATGCTCTGGGCTTCATTTTGTGTGGCCAGTGCAGTACTCGGATGCTCTGGGCTTCATTCTGTGTGGTCATCGCAATACTCGGATGCTCTGGGCTTCATTCTCTATGGCCAGTGCAGTACTCGGATGCTCTGGGCTTGGTTCTGCGCGGCCAGTGCAGTATTCGGATGCTCTGGGCTTCATTCTGTGTGGCCAGCGCAGTACTCGGATGTTCTGGGCTTCATTCTGTGTGGCCAGTGCAGTCTTCGGATGCTTTGGGCTTCATTCTGTGTGTCCAGTGCAGTACTCGGATGCTCTGGGCTGTACTCGGATGCTCTTCGTTGTGCATGGCCGGTGCAGTACTCGAGTGCCCTGGGCTTCATTCTGTGTGGCCATCGCAATACTCGGATGCTCTGGGCTTCATTCTGTATGGCCAGTGCAGTACTCGGATGCTCTGGGCTTGGTTCTGCGCGGCCAGTGCAGTATTCGGATGCTCCGGGCTTCATTTTCTGTGTGGCCAGCGCAGTACTCGGATGTCCTGGGCTTCATTCTGTGTGGCCAGTGCAGTACTCGGAGGGTCTTCCCCAGCCCACAGAGCGCGCCTTGCTGCTCTCTCAGAGGCTTTCAGAGACTCACTAAGCTGCTCCAAGAGGGGTCTTGGCAGTGGGCTACAGCCCTCTCAGAGCCTTTCAGAGGGTCTTCCCCAGCCCTAAGCAGATGCTGGAAACGGCAAAGAAGCAGGTCAAACGATTCCTGGCACGGGAGAAGGCTTTGGGCGACGAGAGCAAGGTGGTGAAAGCCTTTCATTTGGACTCTGGAGAGCTCTCTCAGAGGCTCTAAGAGCTTTTCTCAGAGGGTCTAAGAAGGGAGAGCAAGGTGGTGAAGGCCTTTCATTTGGTCTCTGGAGAGCTCTCGCTGAGGCTCTAAGAGCCTCTCTCAGAGGCTCTAAGAAGGGTTCCCAGCCCACAGAGCATCTTGTCTGCTCTCTCAGAGGCTCTAAGAGGGGTCTTGGCAGTGCTCGGAGCCTCTAAGAAGGTCTTCCCCAGCCCACAGAGGAGCTTTTGCTGCTTTCTCAGAGGCTTTAAGAGCCTCTCTCAGAGGCTTTAAGAGGGGTCTTGGCACTGGGCTACAGCCCTCTCAGAGCCTCCAAGAGGGTCTTCCCCAGCCCACAGAGGAGCTTTTGCTTCTTTCTCAGAGGCTCTGAAGGGTGCTGGTGAGATTTTCCCCAGCCCACAGAGGCTCTTTGTCTGCTCTCTCAGAGGTTTAAGAGTGGGCTACAGCCCTCTAAGAGCCTGCAAGAGGGTCTTCCGTGCGGCCAGTGCAGTACTCGGATGCTCTTCGTTGTGCATGGCCATGGCAGTACTCGGATTCCCTGGGCTTGGTTCTGTGTGGCCAGTGCAGTACTCGGCTGCTCTGGGCTTGGTTCTGTGTGGCCAGTGCAGTACTGGGATGCTCTCGGCTCCATTCTGTGTGGCCAGTGCCGTTCTCGGATGCTCTGGGCTTCATTCTGTGTGGCCAGTGCAGTACTCGGATGCTCTTGGCTTGGTTCTGTGTGGCCAGTGCAGTACTTGGATGCTCTTCGTTGTGCATGGTCAGGGCAATACTCGGATGCTCTGGGCTGCATCCTGTGGGGCCAGTGCAGTACTCGGATGCTCTGGGCTTCGTTCTGTGTGGCCAGTGCGGTACTCGGATCCCTCTCTGGGCCGCTTTGCCCAAGGGCACCACAGCCCTCTCTGGGCCTCAGGGCACCACAGCCCTTTCTGGGCTTCCTTCCCAAGCAGCCCTCTCTGGGCTTCTTTACCCAAGGGCACCACAGCCCTTTCTGGGCCCAAGGGCACCACAGCCATCTCTGGGCTTCTTACCCAAGGGCACTACATTCCTCTCTGGGCCTAAGGGCACCACGGCCTTCACTCTGGGCTTCCTTACCCAAGCAGCCCTCTCTGGGCTTCCTTACCCAAGGGCACCACAGCCCTCTTTGGGCCCAAGGGCACCACAGCCCTCTCCGGGCTTCCTTACCCAAGAGCACCACAGCCCTCTCTGGGTCCAAGGGCACCACAGCCCTCTCTGGGCTTCCTTACCCAAGAGCACCACAGCCTTCTCTGGGCCCAAGGGCACCACAGCGTTCTCTGGTCTTCCTTACTCAAGGGCACCACAGCCCTCTCTGGGCCCAAGGGCACCACAGCCTTCTCTGGGCTTTCTACCCAAGGGCACAACAGCCCTCTCTTGGCTCAAGGGCACCACAGCCCTCTCTGGGCTTCCTTACCCAAGCAGCCCTCTCTGGGCTTCTTTACCCAAGGGCACCACAATCCTTTCTGGGCCCAAGGGCACCACAGCCCTCTCTGGGCTTCCTCACCCAAGGGCACCACAACCCTCTCTTTTCCCAAAAACACCACGGCCCTCTCTTGCTTACCCAAGGGCACCACAGCCCTCTCTGGGCCCAAGGCCACCATAGCTTTCTCTGGGCTTTCTTACCCAAGCGGCCCTCTCTGGGCTTCCTTACCTAAGGGCACCACAGCCCTCTCTGGGTCCAAGGGCACCACAGCCCTCTCTGGGCTTCCTTACTGAAGGGCACCACAGCCCTCTCTGGGCTTCCGTACCCAAGGGCACCACAGCCCTCTCTGGGCCCAAGGGCACCACAGCCCTCTCTGGGCTTCCTTACCCAAGACCACACAGGAGAAGCCTTTCACTCTATTTCTGGCTTCACTTGCACCCACGGGAAGACCTAATCTCGCGCCCTTGCGTGTTGAGGGCCCTTTGGCTTTGGGAGGTGCTTCGGGGCTCCTAGCCAGCCAGGTCTATGAGTGCGTTCTCTCGGGGGGCACTTACCCAAGGGCACCACAGCCCTCTCTGGGCTTCTTCCTTACCCATTACCCAAGGGCACCACAGCCCTCTCTGGGCCCGAGGGCACCACAGCCATTTCTGGGCTTCCTCACCCAAGGGCACCACAGCCCTCTCCAGAGAGCTTCCTTACCCAAGACCACCACAGCCCTCTCCCTACCCAAGGGCACTGCAGTTTTGTCTGGGTTTCCTTACCCAAGGGCACCACAGCCCTCTCTGGGCCCAAGGGCAACCCAGCCCTTTCTGGGCTTCCTTATGCATGGGCAGCCCTGGCCCTCTTTGGGCCAAACGGCACAGCCCTCTCTGGGCCGCTTTGCCCAAGGGCACCACAGCCCTCTCTGGGCCTCAGGGCACCACAGCCCTTTCTGGGCTTCCTTCCCAAGCAGCCCTTTCTGGGCTTCTTTATTCAAGGGCACCACAGCCCTTTCTGGGCCCAAGGGCACCACAGCCCTCTCTGGGCTTCTTACCCAAGGGCACTACATTCCTCTCTGGGCCTAAGGGCACCACGACCTTCACTCTGGGCTTCCTTACCCAAGCAGCCCTCTCTGGGCTTCCTTGCCCAAGGGCACCACAGCCCTCTTTGGGCCCAAGGGCACCACAGCCCTCTCCAAGCTTCCTTACCCAAGAGCACCACAGCCCTCTCTGGGTCTAAGGGCACCACAGCCCTCTCTTCCTTACCCAAGAGCACCACAGCCCTCTCTGGGCCCAAGGGCACCACACCACAGCCCTCTCTGGGCCCAAGGGCACTACAGCCTTCTCTGGGCTTTCTACCCAAGGGCACCACAGCCCTCTCTTGGCTCAAGGGCACCACAGCCCTCTCTGGGCTTCCTTACCCAAGCAGCCCTCTCTGGGCTTCATTACCCAAGGGCACCACAACCCTTTCTGGGCCCAAGGGCACCACAGCCCTCTCTAGGCTTCCTCACCCAAGGGCATCACAACCCTTTCTGCGCCCAAGGGCACCACGGCTCTCTCTTGCTTACCCAAGGGCACCACAGCCCTCTCTGGGCCCAAGGCCACCACAGCTTTCTCTGGGCTTTCTTGCCCAAGCCCTCTCTGGGCTTCCTTACCTAAGGGCACCACAGTCCTCTCTGGGTCCAAGGGCACCACAGCCCTCTCTGGGCTTCCTTACTGAAGGGCACCACAGCCCTCTCTGGGCTTCCGTATCTGGCTTCACTTGCACCCGCGAGAAGACCTAATTTCGCGCCCTTGCGTGTTGAGGGCCCTTTGGCTTTGGGAGGTGCCTCGGGGCTCCTAGCCAGCCAGGTCTATGAGTGCGTTCTCTCGGGGGGCACTTACCCAAGGGCACCACAGCCCTCTCTGGGCTTCTTCCTTACCCATCACCTAAGGGCACCACAGCCCTCTCTGGGCCCAGGGGCACCACAGCCATTTCTGGGGTTCCTCACCCAAGGGCACCACAGCCCTCTCCAGAGAGCTTCCTTACCCAAGACCACCACAGCCCTCTCCCTACCCAAGGGCACTGCAGTTTTGCCTGGGTTTCCGCACCACAGCCCTCTCTGGGTCCAAGGGCAACCCAGCCCTTTCTGGGCTTCCTTATGCATGGGCAGCCCTGGCCCTCTTTGGGCCAAACGGCACAGCCCTCTCTGGGCCGCTTTGCCCAAGGGCACCACAGCCCTCTCTGGGCCTCAGGGCACCACAGCCCTTTGTGGGCTTCCTTCCCAAGCAGCCCTCTCTGGGCTTCTTTACCCAAGGGCACCACAGCCCTTTCTGGGCCCAAGGGCACCACAGCCCTCTCTGGGCTTCTTACCCAAGGGCACTACATTCCTCTCTGGGCCTAAGGGCACCACGGCCTTCACTTTGGGCTTCCTTACCCAAGCAGCCCTCTCTGGGCTTCCTTACCCAAGGGCACCACAGCCCTTACACCTGCGTTTTTGGTGCTTAGCTGCCACTTGCCAGGCCTGATGGATTGCCGGCAGGTGGCAATCTTAGGGGGTCTAGATTGTCAGAAGGCGGCAATCGTAGGGGGGGGGGTATAGATTGCCAACAGGTGGCAATCACAGGAGATCTAGATTGTCAGCAGGTGGCAATCTTAAGGGGGGGGGGGGTATAGATTGCCAACGGGTGGCAATCACCGGCGATCTAGGGCCGCAACCCAAGGGCACCACAGCCCTCTCTGGGCTTCCTCACCCAAGGGCACCACCACGCTCTCTGGGCCCAAGGGCACCACGGCCCTCTCTTGCTTACGCAAGGGCACCACAGCCCTCTCTGGGCCTAAGGCCACCACAGCTTTCTCTGGGCTTTCTTACCCAAGCGGCCCTCTCTGGGTTTCCTTTCCTAAGGGCACCACAGCCCTCTCTGGGTCCAAGGGCACCACAGCCCTCTCTGGGCTTCCTTACTGAAGGGCAACACAGCCCTCTCTGGGCTTCCGTACCCAAGGGCACCACAGCCCTCTCTGGGCCCAAGGGCACCACAGCCCTCTCTGGGCTTCCTTACCCAAGACCACACAGGAGAAGCCTTTCACTCTATTTCTGGCTTCACTTGCACCCACGAGAAGACCTAATCTCGAGCCCTTAAGCGAATGAATCTCATACATAAGCACGCATAAATATTCCAATATTCAACAAATATTATGTGGGAAATGATAATCGTAATTATATGGAGAAGTCCTAAGGAAATCAAGATTTCGTCAATTACAATAGCTAATAGTAGGCTTCCTTAGCCAGGGCCACACCAGCCCTCTCTGGGCTTCCTTACCCAAGGGCCCCACAGCTAAGGGCACCACAGCCCTCTCTGGGCTTTTTTTTTCAAAAAGTTGCATGCTTTGGGAGTCCTGTACAACCCCACCTTTCCTATCCCTCCAACCCTAAGATTTCAGGGCACCTTAACCCGTTCGTATGGTAGGAGTGCCTATCGAGAGCCCTGCGTGCACCCTTTATGCTCTGGGCTTCATTCTGTGTGGTCATCGCAATACTCGGATGCTCTGGGCTTCATTCTCTATGGCCCGTGCAGTACTCGGATGCTCTGGGCTTGGTTCTGGGCTTGGTTCTGCGCGGCCAGTGCAGTATTCGGATGCTCTGGGCTTCATTCTGTGTGGCCAGCGCAGTACTCGGATGTTCTTGGCTTCATTCTGTGTGGCCAGTGCAGTCTTCGGATGCTTTGGGCTTCATTCTGTGTGTCCAGTGCAGTACTCGGATGCTCTGGGCTGTACTCGTATGCTCTTCGTTGTGCATGGCCGGTGCAGTACTCGAGTGCCCTGGGCTTCATTCTGTGTGGCCATCGCAATACTCGGATGCTCTGGGCTTCATTCTGTATGGCCAGTGCAGTACTCGGATGCTCTGGGCTTGGGTCTGCGCGGCCAGTGCAGTATTCGGATGCTCTGGGCTTCATTCCCGAAAGCATCGCGAAGGGTTCTTCCGTGTGGAACGCCGCAGCTGAGTACATAGATGACAGACATAGAATCAACTCACTTGATTCCATACTTTACTCTACACTCTACACTTGATACTTGACTCTACACTTGATACTTACTTACTTGACCCTTATGACTGACTCTCTACACTTGACACTTGACTCTATGATACTTGACTCTACACTTGATACTTGACTCTATGTTATGCTTACGACTTACTTACTTACTTACTTACTTCAATCTACTTACTAACTTACTTGACACTTGACACTTGACACTGGACATGCTATCTCTATACTTACTTACTTACTTGACTTGCTTACTTATACTTACTACTTACTATACTTACTTACTTATGACTGACTCTCTATGCATCTATGACTTACTATGACTTATGACTTACCTTACTTGACTTGCTTACTTATACTTACTATACTTACTTATGACTGACTCTCTATGCATCTATGACTTACTATGACTTATGACTTACTCTCTACATCTCGGTATCTTAATATTTCTTAATATTGGCGGGGGTGGCACCGTCGGGTCCATCGGGAATGCAACCCTTCCCAGGGATTCGCTGCCTCGGGCGTTCAAACGCTAGGTAAAGTGACACATTTTAGGCGCCCGGCGCAACCCTTCACAGGGATTCGCTGCCTCGGGCGTTCAAACGCTAGGTAAAGTGACACATTTTAGGCGCACCGCGCAACCCTTCCCAGGGATTGGCTTGGTCGAGCGCCCAAACGCTAGGTAAAGTGACACATTTTAGGCGCACCGCGCAACCCTTCCCAGGGATTCGCCTCCTCGGGCGTTCAAACGCGAGGTAAAGTTACACATTTTGCGGTTCCCGCGGAACCCTTCACAGGGATTGGAACTCTCGGGCGTTCAAACGCGAGGTAAAGTTACACATTTTAGGCGCGCGGGTGAACCCTTCACAGGGATTCGCCTCCTCGGGCGTTCAAACGCGAGGTAAAGTTACACATTTTAGGCGCGCGGGTGAACCCTTCACAGGGATTCGCCTCCTCGGGCGTTCAAACGCGAGGTAAAGTTACACATTTTGCGGTTCCCGCGCAACCCTTCACAGGGATTCGCCTCCTCGGGTGTTCAAACGCGAGGTAAAGTTACACTTCTTGCGGGCGCCGCGCAACCTTTCACAGGGTTTGGGTGCAGTTCAATTTTTTTTGCAACCCTTCACAGGGATTTGCATTTTGCAACCCTTCACAGGGATTGGCGTGGTCGGGTGTTCGAACGCGAGGTAAAGTTGCATTTTTTGATTTGCATTGAAATGAATGTTGCAACCCTTCACAAGGATTGGCGTGGTGGAGTGTTCGAACGCGAGGTAAAGTTGCAATTTTTGATGAGCATTGAGATGAATTTTGCAACCCTTCACAAGGATTGGCGTGGTGCAGTGTTCGAACGCGAGGTAAAGTTGCAATTTTTGATGAGCATTGAGATGAATTTTGCAACCCCTCACAGGGATTGGTGTGGTCGAGTGGTTGAACGCGAGGTAAAGTTGCAATTTTTGATGAGCATTGAGATGAATTTTGCAACCCTTCACAAGGATTGGCGTAGTGGAGTGTTCAAACGCGAGGTAAAGTTGCAATTTTTGATGAGCATTGAAATGAATTTTGCAACCCCTCACAGGGATTGGCGTGGTCGAGTGGTCGAACGCAAGGTAAAGTTACACATCTTGCGGTGCCCCGCGCAATCCTTCATTGAGAGGGATTAGCTTCCTCGAATGTTCTAATCGGAAGGTGTGTAGGTACTGTTGCATGGTCTTTGGGCGCTGCGTGTAACCCTCTGCATGGATTGGCGTGGTCCAGGGTTGAAACGTGTGTGCAAACTACTACTTGTATCCTTTCCGCCGTGCAACTCTCCACAGGGAGTGGCGTGGTCGATTGCAGGAACTTGCATCTCTGCGCGGTGCAATTGGCAACCCTTCAGAGGGATTGGCAGATGCATATATCGATAATATACGCACATATATATATATATATATATATATATATATGTGGTCGATTGCAGGAACTTGCATCTCTGCGAGGTGCAATTGGCAACCCTTCAGAGGGATTGGCAGATGCATCTATCGATAATATACGCACATATATATATATATATATATATATATGTGGTCGATTGCAGGAACTTGCATCTCTGCGAGGTGCAATTGGCAACCCTTCAGAGGGATTGGCAGATGCATATATCGATAATATACGCACATATATATATATATATATATATATATATATGTGGTCGATTCCAGGAACTTGCATCTCTGCGAGGTGCAATTGGCAACCCTTCAGAGGGATTGGCAGATGCATATATCGATAATATACGCACATATATATATATATATATATATATATATATATATCTATCTTTGTATCTATCCATATATAGATAGATAGATAGATAGATAGATAGATAATAAATATATAGATAGATAGATAGATAGACATATATTCATGCGCCTGTACGGCGCGTACGCTGTCTTGCGACGGCGCAACGCGCCGCTGCCTGGCCGATGACCTGCAGGCTCGGAGCTTCTTCCTGCTTTGTAGAGGCTTTCTCCTTGCACACGTTTGACTCGCAGGCTGCCTGGTCGATGACCTGCAGGCTCGGAGCTTCTTCCTGCTTTGTAGAGGCTTTCTCCTTGCACCCGTTTGACTCGCAGGCTGCCTGGTCGATGACCTGCAGGCTCGGAGCTTCCTCCTGCTTTGTAGAGGCTTTCTCCTTGCACACGTTCGACTCGCAGGCTGCCTGGCCGATGACTTCTGCAGGCTCGGAGTTTCTTGCTGCTCTGTAAAGGCTTTCTCCTTGCACGTTTGCCTGCCTCGTTTGGCTCGCAAGGCAGAAGAAGGGGAAGAAAGGGAAAACGCGTTGCAGTATTTTGCATACATTGCAGCATCTTACTACACCTAGTACGCTTCCTTGCCTGCCTTGACGCTGTCTTGCGAAAGGGCGGGTGTGGAGATTATTCTCAGCTTATTCTCATCTTCTCAGCTGACCATACTTAGGACAGTTGTTTGCCCGCCTCGACGCTGTCTTGCGAAAAGGTCGGTGCAGACACTTTTGTATTTGAACATACTTGGGACAGTGTTTTGCTTGCCTCGACGCTGTCTTGCGAAAGGGCCGGCGTGGACGCCTTCTTCCATCCCATGGATTCGCGGTTGCAGAAGTTCCGCGCCGGTTATGCCCAGCAGGGCGAAGACTGGCTCCGCACCGAGCTGGACAAGCAAAACCGGCAGGACCTGCGTGGGCTCTGTGTCGCTGCGGGTGTGCAACAGCAGTCTGCCGGGCACACGCTTACCAGAGCGGAGCTGTTGGAAGCTCTATCAGAGAGCATTGCCGGGGAGCAGGCTTGATGGGGAAGCGGCGTTCTTGAGGATTGTCCATGTCAGCTTCGGTTGCAGTGAGGCGTCAGTGTCGTTGTCAGGGGGGATGTATTGTGCTTTGAAGTGAAGTAGTTCTTGCTGTCAGGCCGATGAACCTGCGTCGCAGCGAAAGCTGCAGGAGCTGCGCGCGGGTTATGCCGAGCAGGGCGAAGCCTGGCTCCGCACCGAGCTGGACAAGC
>CAJNDT010003004.1:0-26253 GCA_905221615.1 Symbiodinium sp. CCMP2592 | reverse complement strand
GCCCCAAACCCAGAACCCTATGCCCTAATCCCCAAGCCACACACCGTGCAATTGAGGTGCATGGCTGTCGATGCAATCGACGCCTCATGTTTGCAAAGGCGGCTGGAGAGTGATCGGCTTCAAGGGCCCATCCAGTCGGTTAACACATTTGGAGTATATGTACTGGTCGCTATGGCCCTCGAAGTGATCATGCTGAGAGACACATGTAATTATAGTGAAATTAAACTACACATGTACATGTCCACCCAGCCACAGTGGATCGAGGTATCGGCCGAACCAAACCACAAAACCTCTTCCAGAATACAGGTTGGCTGAACCGTTGGCAAGCTTTGGGGCATTCGTCCTCTGCTTGCAGTCTACACAGTACATTGATGTAGCTAAAATTATCTAGCTGGTGCTTGGCTTGCCCTGGAGATCTAGAGAATCTAGAGCAGTAGATGCATGTGTCACATCGGCATGTATCACTGGCACCGGCCGCAGAAAACAGTTCATGTGGCTATTGTACATGTGCAGGTCTAGACCCAAGCCGTGGATGTGGATGATCGAGATAATCCGACGACATGCTATTCCTGAGGGAATTATGCATGTACAAGTGTACATGCATAATTCCCTCAGGGTCCTAAGTATTGCAGGGTTTGCTTTTGTGGTTTGGAAGAGTATTCCCTATTCGATACCATGCAAAGGTACTTTGGAATCCTTTTTAATTAGCTTGATATATTTAATTTGGGGTTTGCATGTAGCTCGACCCTGCACATGATCGGCCTCACGCACATGTCAGGGCTGCCTGCTGTACGTTAAGCATGTGACGCGAGGCCTTGATTTGCTCAAATTGTGAGCAGTCCCTGCTGCAAACACAGGGTTCACTTGCAGAAAACCACCAAAGGCGTTAGAGAGCGTTATTTGGCGTTCAAAGGGCTCTCTGGAGCACTTCTGGCCGTTAGGGACCGTTAGGGGCCGTGAGTTGTGTTGGTGTGCAAAATCACGGCAGTTAGGTAGCGTTATTTGGCGTTCAAAGGGTTCCCTGGACCAGTTTTGGCCGTTAGGAGCCGTTAGGGGCCGTGAGTTGAGGTTCGGGCAGGGCCGTTAGGAAGCGTTATTTGGCGTTCAAAGGGGTCTCTGGAACACTTTGGGCCGTTAGTAACCGTTAGTCGCCGTTAGTTCGTGCCATGGCTTCCACGGGGGCCACTCCGACGCAGGCTGCACCCAAGCAGGCACAACAGGCACCTTAAAGCCCGGCCTAAGCCCCCACATAATGCATTAAGACCCAGATCCCCAAATCCTTAAATGCACTTAAGTTTATAGTAGGATCTCTGAACCCTACACGCAAGGCTAGCCCAGATATTGTAAATATTTCCGGTAGCCCAGAAGAACGGCTTCTTCAGGTCCACTATACAGGGGTGTACATGTATATATTATGAATAGTAATCAGGAACAGGCCAGGGCTTTGAAGCCACATCCTCGTGTTCACGAATTATCTGAACCCCATGCCTTCGACTTCTACGTGCACCCCTACCAAGAAGCCGAACCAAGCTAGCACCACGCCATATAACCACAAGCCCGTGTCCAAAGTCTGAACTAATCTAGAGTTCTAGAGGTATCTAGAGATCCCTACGAACCTATCGGACAGGGCAAGCAGAAGAAGATCGCAGATGAGGTGGCAGAGGCTTTGAAAGCTGCAGGCATGCCACCTGCAGGCTGGCTGGGATGTTTATATGATCGAACAACTATATGTGTATTGTAATCACACTTGTAATATATAAGACAGCCACTGCACGCAGGATCCGGAGACACCGGTGGGACACAAGCAGCTGCAGCAAAACCAACGAGACGCATGAGCGGCAAAACGGCATTCATGGCCGGTGCACCAGCTGCTAAGAAACCTACGACATCTCCGCCTCCAAGCCTTACCGCTCCCCTGGAATTCGATGTGAAGGCGACAGCCATGAAAGGCATCTGGGCTTTAACGTAATAGTAGCAATAATATATTTAAACCCTGCACCCCTAAACCCCGAAGCCCGCCGCACGTAATCCCTAAACCCTTAAACCCAGCCCACCAAAGGTGCTTCCCCGGTGCCGACGAAGCGAGAACTTCCAACCTCGAAGCCCGTGACTTCGAAAGGCCAAGCCCAACCCGTGCATCCCGGACCGGTAGAGACACCGAAGCAACCCGGACCGGTACAGACGCCGAAGCAACCCGGACCGGTACAGATGCCGAAGAGTGCTGCCAAGCCTCCTCCAGCCGAAGGCAGCACAACCAGCAGTCTGGCCGTCATGGGCCGTCCGCCAGCCTCGGGACAAGCTGGCTTCCCGAAAGTGCCGGTGCCGATAAAGCAATGTCCCAGCACACCCATGAAGCAAGCAGTGAAGAGCCAGCCAACAGCTGATGATGTTACCATGGCGAGCCCACTTGTGCCAAAGGCCTCCCCAAAGCCGAGCCCAGCCAAGGATGTGCACATGTCGGGTTCTACGCCAACCCCTGCCAAAGTTGGGACACCTTTGAAGCCAGGCTACACGCCCGTCAAGAGCCCGGACTACAAGAAAGCCCGGAGGGCACTCTTTGAAGATGCCGCCGAGGCCATTAATATAATTACTGGGCTAAGATCCATATGTAGATTTTGGGTGTGTTTCTACCCATTTCAGAATCCCTGCTGGAGGTGCCGGAAAGCTCTGCTTCGAAGCCTGATCAACTGCCAGGCTGTCTCATGATCATGCATTGGGTGTCTGCCAAGTACAGTAGCTTAGATTAGACAACTAGATAGTTTGAATAAACCCTAATAATATATACCTAAACTGTCAACATACCCTAAACCTTATTCCCACACATGTTCTCTGGGCTTCTCTATGTTGTTTAACTATCTACTCTATGTACTTACAAATAGATGTCTAGCTTATAGATAATGTAAATTCCTATTGGTGCTGTTTGCTTGCATTTCAGCTACATCTAGCATAGAATTCTTTCGTAGCTTATGGTACGATTGTTCTAGGATATTGGCTGCCCAAAACCCAATCCCCAAACCCTACCCAAAAACCCAATCCCCAAACCGTAAAGCCTAAATTTGTTAATGTATGCAGGCCAAAGCCAAGCTTCGCCGGCCGGGGTGCAGCCCATCCGCAGGCCGGACAGCCTCACCACGGTGGCTCGCTCAACAAGCACTCTGGTGCTGGGGGACTTTCCGCGAGAGGAGGAGGACCCCTCGACAGGTGTCCGGAGGTTGATCTTCGAGGGCTACTATGGCATGCCGTGCCAGGAAAAGCAGTGGCCCCCTCTTGAAGAAGCTATTCGCTTCCAAGACGCTTCGCCGATGATGTCCTGGATCAAGGACGCCCTGCCTCGGCATCCGCAGAATGGTGTTGTGATGGAGGATGACATCAGGACCGACTTGCTGATGGAACCGGAAGGCCTAAAGTACTTAGTGCTACTCGTCAACGGAGCTTGGACAAAGGTTTCTGAGTATGAGGCTCTGAAGGCCAAAACCGCAGCCATGGCAGAGGCAGTCAACAACCAAGCCGAGAACATGATCCAGAAGCTTCGGCAACAGTTGGACAACGGCGAATTGGGCGAGGACCTACTGCACAAACGTGCTACAGCCACGGAGCAGTGGAGGTCCAAGAAGAGCAAGGAGATCCAGGATCACCTGGAGCGGGCGGAGTTGGCTGCACTCGTGGCCATCGACAAATCAGTCGATCCCCTCTTGGGCAAGTGGAACCTGTTCAACGAGTTTGGTTGGATGCAAACAACGACGATCGAGGAGGACATAGGCGAGCAGCTCTTCATGGACGAGCTGGAGGCATCTATGGCAAACTTCTCTCTAGAGGCCTGGGTTCTTTGGATGCGAGCAGGGTACCCTAATCCCGAAACTCCACGTCACACGTAGAAGCTGCCGAAAAAGTACTGTTAACCTGCAACCCGTAAGCTTAAGCTTGAATCCTGAGCCCTTATAAAGTTTCAACCAGTCCGCAAACATCGCAGAAACTTATTAAAGCCTAGACCTTAGTCCCTGTACAATACCTAATAAGCCTAAAGCAGTCCTCTTTCGAAGCCTCCACATCGCCTTGCAGTACCGACTTGGTTAAACTAGACTACTGCCAGCCACTGGTGCTGCCGTTGCGAAATCAATTCGAATTCGAGATCTAGAGCTAGCACACTACTGTACTAGTACTACTAGCTACTGCTGGTGTTTATACTATACGTACCACTACTACGTACTACGCTACTAGTACTAGTACTACTAGTACTAGTACTAGTACTAGTACTAGTACTAGTACTAGTACTACTACTACTACTACTACTACTACTACTACTACTACTACTACTACTACTACTACTACTACTACTACTACTACTACTGCTACTGCAGTAGTAGCAGTAGTAGTAGTAGTAGTAGTAGTAGTAGTAGTAGTAGTAGTAGTAGTAGTAGTAGTAGTACTAGTACTAGTACTAGGACTAGTACTGTATACTAGATATCTATCACTTCTACTTTGTTTTTCTGCTGCTAGCTATAGCACTCGTACAACCTCCACAGTGCTAGTACTACGAACCGCTGTGCCCAGGAGCCGTCGTCGCTCCCGCTTCCGGAGACCTTGGTGGACACGCAGGGAACAGGCAACCAGGCTATGGAAGGAGTGGTTTCGCAGCCCATGCAAGCAGAAGCCACGCAGGGAACACGCGACCAGCAGGAAGCCATGCAGCAAGGACCGGATTCGGAGTCGGGGGTCCCTATGCAAGCAGACGCAAATCTAGCAGAGGCCACACAGGGAACACGCGACCAGCAGGAAGCCACGCAGCAAGCACCAAATTCGGAGTCAGGGGTCCCGATGCAAGCAGACGCAGAGGCCACACAGGGAACAGGCGACCAGCAGCAGGAAGCCACGCAGCAAGCACCAGGTTCGGAGTCAGGGGTCCCGATGCAAGCAGACGCAGAGGCCACGCAGGGAACAGGCGACCAGCAGCAGGAAGCCATGCAGCAAGCACCGGATTCGGAGTCAGGGGTCCCGTTGCAAGCAGACGCAGAGGCCACGCAGGGAACAGGCGACCAGCATGAAGCCGTGCAGCAAGCACCGGATTTGGAGTCAGGGGTCCCGACGATGCAAGCAGATCAAGCCACGCAGGGAACAGGCGACCAGCAGCAGGAAGCCATGCAGCATCCGGATCCAGGGGTCCTCCAGCTGGCCCCGGTTGAGGCTCGCAGCAAGACGGGGGCCAGGACGGAGGCCGTTTTCAAGGCATTGGAGAAGCCCAACTCTTTCGATTTGAAGGACCCGAGTTTCGTTGGAAAGGGTGCTAGTCCCGAGGCTGGTTTCAGGGGTAGTGGGGGTCTTCCAAGGCCTTTCGGACAGTTTTGGGATCACGCTGCCCCTAAACCCTCTACACCCCCGAAACATGGCAGGAAGTGACGCTTACCAAGAAGGAAGGCGAATCCAATGAGGAGTGGATGACGAGGGTGGCCCACAACGTCTTCATGAAGTTCCACCGGTCCATCCGCAGTGCTTGGCTTTGATATTATTAGCTAGGTAAAGCCTGAAATCTCCAAATTCTTTAAACCCTGAAGCCCTGAACTATCTCCTTGATCCGAATTGCATCCAACTATATGTACAACAATCGCTAGAGAACTCCTAGAGACTCTTCACCCAAACCCCAATACCCGTAAACCCTTAAACTTCTGAATGCCTCAAGCCCCATATATGCCTTCAATCCTGAAACCCTAACATCCGCCTAAAGCCCCTTAAGCCCAGAGTCTAAATATAGCCGTACCAGATCCGAACAACTTCATCAATCACACAATATTCACCAGTGTGGTGGATCTGATCATGAATCATCAATTCACCGTCTACCCAGGACCCTAAAGCAAAATAAACCCCTAAATACTCTGGCTCAAAAGCATGGTTCAAGCCACTGATGGCCCAGGCACGAACTGCCCACCGGAGGTTGCAGAAGCCGCCAGCAAGGCAACGCGAGGCACCGGTCCTAAGCTTGCAATATAATATTAATGTGAACCACTTAGGTTCTACGGTTTTTCGGCACCGGTGCTAAGCTTGTGGACGACTTCTAGAATTCTTGCTATCATATATCAATGTACATGAGTGTTCTGAAATGATGCCCCCAGGCTCTAAAGTGCTGGACGACATGTTCAATGAGTACCTCAAAGCTGGTGGCGATTGGCTCAGCTCGAGCATCTGCTGCAAGACAGAATCTACCGTAGAGCACATCATGCGAGGCGAGGAGCATTACATGAGATTGTGTGACCTACGGGCCAAAGAGGGGGACCAGCATGCAGAGGAGATTTACCGCTCAAAGATGGCCCTCCAAGACGCCCTTCCCGAGGATAGTCAGGAACCTCCTTTCATATTGAAACACCCTGATTTACCTGGATGTAAGGCGGGGCTTGCCAAAACAAAATGTGGTTATTTCTTGAACATTAAATATCCCTCAACCCTCTAGCCCTAAACTTGACAGGAGTGGACGTTGGTACGGACATTCAAGGAGGCGGTCTTGACGAAAAACGACAAGTCTTCGAAAACGACGACCTTGCAGACCGACCAGATGCAGCTCGATGCGGGGGCCACTCGAGCGGCGATGCCACTGTGCTGAGTTAAACACCAAACCCACAAGATCCAAAGTGCCTATATAGTAGAATGTAGTTTTTCTGCGGTTTGAAACTCAGGGCCCCGAAACCCTTAAGCTTGCACTGCCATTAATTGCCCCTCAGGACCACCATGGCCCACGGCCTCGAGATTGCAATGCCGGGCGGCTCGAATGCGGGTTCCAGCTCCGGCCTCACACGCAGGCCGTCCTCGATGGCTTTGCCGCTGGCTCTTGGGGATCAGGAGGCAGGCTCGACCCTGGCAACCCAACCGGAAACCATGGACAAGAAGAAGAAAACCGCCCTCACGAACCAGTGCAAGAACAAGATTGCCCTGGCTTCCACAAAGCTAGAGGAGTCGAGTGTGCTGCAGGAGGAGATCGCCGGGGCCAAGGATATGTATCCTTGATGCAACAATCACAAAACCTAAAGCCCTTAATCGCAAATCCCAACCGAGAGCCCAAACTGCACATATGACATACATATACTATATATATATATATATATATATATATATGAAAAATATATATATATATATATATATATATACGTAACCCTACCTTAATCAACAAACTCACGCTAGGGTCTCGATATTAAGCCCCTAATATAAGCCCTGAAGCCTAGCCTTATTTAGATCCTCTGCCAGTCCAATCTTGATTCCAGGTCGCAGCCGATCCGCGACGGCTTCCTCACGGATCTCAAGAACCACAAAGAGAGCCTTCAGCAAGCCAGGGACAAGCTGCAGGCTGAGGTGGACAAGGGCTCGGGTGATCGGCTTCAGGAGCTTTTGGACGAGGTCACACAAAAGATTACTAACTATGTGCAGTCGACGAATGCGATGAAGAAGATGTCGGCCGCCAGATTGCATTGTAGCAGTACTTGGTCCTCGAGCATACCTTGGGGTGACATTGCTTCGAGGGAACCATAACCTCTAAGTCCTTATAAATCCACGCAACCAGTAGCTATCCAGGTGCCCAAATATTATAAGCTAGGAAAGCCGCCCAAGCCTCCTGAGCCCAAGCTGTTTTCAGTAGTGTACATGCAATCCCACATCGAATTGCCAAAAAGGTTCCTGTGGTTTAGGATTTAGGCTGGGTTTAGGGTTAGGGTCTCTCGATCATAAGTATGTATATATGTATATATGATAATAAGGCATAGGCTAGGTTTAAGGTTTTATTTAGGGTCTTTGCAATAGGCCTTGGCTAGGTTTACAGGGGCTGTATTTAAGGTCTATATAGGGCTTTAGGTTTAGGCCTAGGGTCTAGGCTAGGCTCAGGGTTTAAGGGTTCGGGCTTAGGTTTGGGGTGTGAAGCTTCGGGGTTGCTGACGAGAGCCATCCCAAGCCCAGGCAGGGCCGAAGGCCAAAGCGAAGGCGAAGGGCCGCGGCGGCAAGAAGAAGTGATCAAGGCTGAGCGCCTGGCTGGGTGTGCCGTGGACTGGCGAGCTGTTGAGGTGTTGCCGGGATAAGATTGATAGCTTATAAAGTTCGGGGTCGCTAGTCGCTAGAGCCGCTAGAGGGCCCATAAGCTGGTACATGCAGAGAGTCCTATTAGCTCGGCAGCATCTTTTACGGGATTTCGAGTTGCCGCTTTGCTAGTTCTAGAAGCAGACTAGCAGCTTGGATCCTCGTGCTCTTTTCCAGTTAGAAGTGCACACAAATTTTGTGGGCCCGGGCTGGAACCTGGGTCTCACGGCCCATGGCGGCTAGCAGATTTCAAGCATCTCGATGCCAGACCCCCGAATGTGCCGGGGAAGCTTTCTCAACGCACATGGATCCGAAAATGCACTCTAGAGGTCTTATGCTTTGAATGGCAGCCGATAAACATGCACCTCTAGCTAGCACAACCCCCTGTCGCAGAATCTATGAACGACGACCTGGGGCCACTGGGGCGACACATCCTCCGATGCACTGGTAAAGGGGTCCGGTGCTAAGCCAATCCAGATCAAACCTGCCTCGATTCCGTTCGCAGCTGTCGACAATCCAGGACCTCAGCTTCGCCGGAGCCAGGCAGTTCTTGGAAGAGTCCCATAAGGATTGGCTCCGTGTCAATGTACTAGTAACATCCCCTCGAACTCGTTATATCCCCCGTCGATGCAGGAGCTTCAAGCAGCTGGCGGAACTTTGCCACGGACAGCACAGAGGCTTCGGCTGGCAGGTGCTACTGGGAAACATCCGCAGAATCTGCAGCGAGATTCGTTGAGAATCCTCGATGGAGCTATGGATATGGCGATCGACTCAGATGCCGAAGATTCCCAACAATAAAGCCTCGACCCTGGAACGTTAAAACCCTAAAGCCCGAACCTAAACCCAGGTGCCGATGGATACGGTGGAGGTCCCCATGATGAAGAGTGCCACGGACCCCACTGTGGTGATGAGGCGATTGCCGAATGTGCTCGTGTAAAGCTTCCGAACAATCAGCCCCTAACCCCTAGGCCCCCGAACCCTCGATTATAAACCCTGAAGCCCAGTAACCGTACCCTAATATCATTCGTAACCAAGAGTGTGGTCGTGGCTAGTTGGGATTCAGGAAATTACCGGTGGTCCTCCCTCATCGATTGATTCCTCACTTGCTGAAGCACAACCTCGTTGTGCCCGACTTTGCAGCGATTCGGGAATATTGGAGCCACATGTTCACGCACGCGGAATGGGGCCCCGAACATCCACTCGCTGAGCAGGGGGGAAACTGCAAACATTTGCCAGTCTATCTCTATGCCGATGATGTGAAATGGACAAATGAAGAGAAACTCACCCAGGTGAGTCTAGGCCTGGTCTTAGATGAGCGGACGCATTCGATGACCACGCACTTCCCCTTGTGGATCCTGAGGGAGGTGTGAAACCCGACATAGTAACACCCTCTAAATAAGCTAAACCCACCCTATCTAGCCTTGTACATGTCAGATATCATCCCTGGCAGTCTTTGTCGACCGGGTTTTCGACCATTCAGGCCTTTATGAGGCCTGTCGCTTGGACCCAAATAAATTCCGATGGCATGCACGTCCAACCCCCAACCGAAACCTGAACGATATGTTCCTGTGCTGAGGTGGTCGACTCCTTGAACATTTTGTTCCGAGGAGAGGTCTGCGAGCCCGACATGGAGCCACCGCTGGCCGCTCTTACCGAGCTAAGGGCAGACTGGAAGTTTTACAAAGAGACTTGGCGGGTATGAATTGTATCGGAACCGGTTTCGATTCATCATGATATCTGCTCTAGACCCTAGACCCCGAAGCCGATTTTGTTGTTCTCGCTCCCGCTCTCTCTCTCTCTCTCTCTCTCTCTCTCTCTCTCTCTCTCTCTCTCTCTCTCTCTCTCTCTCTCTCTCTCTCTCTCTCTCTCTCTCTCTCTCTCTCTCTTTCTGGGTGTTTTGTAGTCGCTACCTAGGAATGGCTCGGGTTTAAAAAAATCGGATGGAGCAGCAACGCCGTCTGCCACCACTGCCACGCCCGTCTGGACTCTTTCTTCGATGACCCTCGAATGTCAACAATGGAAAGTATGCCCAGGCGGACACCCGAGAACTTTGCCGAGGCCTGCACTAGCTTGGTGGATGATGGTGGAAGGACGAGCCGCTGGATTGAAATCCGAAAGTGTTACATCTTACAATTATAAATTGCCCCGTAGAAGCCCGCAATCACAAACTAGTTTAATTGCTTGTCCAGGCTCGAAGCAAAAACCAATGTTTGCACGCAGGTGTCATCTCGGAGATCCTCGGATGGAGGCCCACGATGCTTCGCTGGTGCTCCCTACACACCATAAATCTTGGCATTATGCTGTGGGCTGGTGCCGGGTGCATCGACCTACTGATGCAGAAGGCACAATTCCAAAACCACACCCGCCAAGCCCCAAAGCCTACACCCCAAAGCCTAAACCTTAAGTAATCTGTGTCTACAATATGTACCATGTAGCAGGGGATTTGGGCTGGCGACGATGTGAATGCCATGCTGGCCAACGCTTACCGCGACTTTTGTTCGTGGTGTAAGGAGCGAAAGGTTCTGAGCCCTTGCTGATATAAAGTAATTTTCCGAACAGTATTATAAGTACCCAGACTGGAAGCTTAAGAATCTCAGGCATTCTCAGCCGAAGTTTACTTCCAAGTTCCTCCGGTTCAAAGCCGGCGAGCTCGAGATGGCGGCTAAAGCTTATAACGCCACTAGCTGCAAATAGACGACAATATGCATCCATGATGCCGTGTATATGTATCGAGGCGAGGGTTATTACAAGCTGGCTGGCTCACCGGACGACGATGCTGCTCTACGAAGATGAACATGCCGGTGATCGCTCAATGCGGCTTATGGGCCAATGCATGTTGCTCAGAAACCCAGCAAGCCCTAAACCTTGCTCTAAACCCTGAACCCTAATTAAATTAAGAAGCCTTAATTATAAAAGCCTTCAACTAAATCCGGGCCCTAGATTCCCAAGACAGCGAGGTTCTACCTGGCAGACTTGATGAACTGCTCCGAGCAGGCCGGCCGATACCTTACGGACGCGGAGATCCAGCGAATGCGGCACTGCACGGTTCCTAGCTATCATTTAGCGAATATATATATATATATATATATATATATATATATGGCTATAGGCTTGGGTTATTTAATAAGTACACATATAGTAAATATTTGGGGGGCTTGGACTTTCAAGGATGAGTTCCTGAACGCCTACGGCTGGCTCGCGAAGATGCATAGCTCTGGCTCAAGGCCGCTGTTTCAGATCCGCCCCAAGCTTCATGCCGCTTGCATCAATGGTTTTCTCGAAGGGCTTTCTTTAAACCATATTAATCCCGAGCTCCCCAACGCGAATTCGGACAAAATCCGTAAGCAAACGCCCAAGCCCACCCTAGCGCGATAAATCCCTTAAAACCCTAATTACATGTGTAGCTAGCCACGACCCCCGGGCCAAGGGCATCCTCGAGCTCATCCGTTTCTGCTCCGTGGAGAAGTACAACTACCGTTATTACCACACGTTCGCGAGCGAAGACTTCAACGGCCGACTGGTTGGAAGCTTGGCATTTAATTAACGTTTTACTACTACGTACCGTACCAGTACCTATGCTATATACTACTATATGGCTACGGCTATATAGTAGTACTTTACAACTCTATAGTACCACTATCACGAGAAGTACATACTAGTATGGTACCGGTACCACGAGTACACTAGTCACCACCCACCACCACCCATGGTACCACCACTGCCACCTACCTACGACTACCACCGCCTCCTCGGCTCCTACTGCTGCTGCGACTATATATACTACTAGTACCACTACTACTTGCTACTACTGTGCTCCGCCTAGTACTCGCACTATCTGGGATCCCAGGCATAGCAAGCTCGGTGCACACACGCAGCCTCGAGAGATCCACGTTGCGACGATTTTATTTATGGCACCTTGCTTCAATTATGCAGGTTTCGATTCAGGGATGCAGGCTTTCGAGAAGCAGCCGAGGCTGCAAACTTCCACGGACTGAGCCGCTGATCGATGTTGCTATTTGCAAACGGGGCCTATAAGCCATCGGCTAGGGGTATATAGTATACGTAAGCACCGCTGCACGGTACCGGTACGGTAATGCTCGAGACTATTGGCCTGGGCCCTTAATCGCAAGACGTGGAGTTCGCACGCAGAGCGGGGGAAATGTCGCGATCGGCTGCAGCAGACCCAAACCCCGCAAACCCTTGCTAGGGTTTTGGGTTTTAGGATGTTGGGGGTCTTGGGGTTTAGGGGTTTCGGTGCTTGAAGGTTTTAGGGTGCTGGGTTTATTTTAAGGCTTTTCAATAATTATAATTCTGAACCGAAGCTTGCATTTGAGCGGCACTTTGCATCACCCGGCCTTAAAGCCCCAAACCCAAGCACTATACTAATACCCGAAAGCCTTAATGCATGCCCAGCGGCGAATCTGAGCTGCAACGAGCAGCGACCAGTATATGTATGTATGTATAATATATGTATATACATGTGTCGGTGTGTATATAGGTACCGGTGTGGGTGTGAGTTTCTGTGTGTTGTGTGGTTGTGTGTGTGTGTGCTGTTATACATGTGTGTGTGTGTCTGTGTGGGTGTGTGTTATGTGTGTTTGTGTGTACATGTGGGTGGGTGGGTGTAGGTGTTTCTTGTGGAAGGGCTTTTGTTTCATATGTATATATATATATGTGTATATATATATATATATACATATACATGTATATATGTATGTGCATGTGGGTGGGCCAGTCGTGTTTCGTGTACAATATATGTGTTTGGTGTGTTTGTGTCTGTGTCCTTTCGTGCTCTCTCTCGTCTCCAGCTCTGTCGGGAATGGTAAGTATTGTAGCATGTATATTGAGGGATGAGGGCCGGCGGTATTCTTAAGTAGTATGGCATACTTTTTCGTCAATAGACTCTTCCCAAAAGTTGCAGAGATGCTACATTTGGCACAGACGACATTTAGACCCCAGACGCAACGCCGCTTGGCAGAAATAGCCCAGCACTCACCCAAAACGAAAGTATTGGCCATGACGATGCTTTGGAGCCTTTGGGAACTACTGCAGGTGCTAGCGATGGCCCTTTCCTCCCGGCGGGTCCTCGGCTTCGTCCGGCGTGTTTGGCTACGGCGTGGCTCCATATTCGAGACCCGAGGTCAAGGGAATGTCGTGCCAGTCAACAGACACGCTTGTCGCTCGCACGTAGTCCCATCCGTTCTGATGCGCACCGAAGAAGACGCCGTCCGGCCCTGGAGGTTGGGGCATGCGTTTTGCGTGTCGTGCTTCCTATATGCGACACCGGAAGAGCCGGCCTGCCACCAGTGCCAGCCAGATGTTGCGGCCGCGGGAGCCCCGACAGTTGAAGCCCACTTCGAGCACTCCGAAGCCAGCCACTTGCTTCAGCGCCCAGCCTCCGTGTACATCGGACGTCTGCTGTGCGGGCGTCGAGAAGACAACACGCCTGCGCACATCCAGCTGTTTGTCACACCTTCTATCATCTGATTCGAGCCTGCAGGAGGTCAAAGGCCCGATGATCGCGTACAAATATAAGATTTCCTTCTTTCGGCATACGCCTCAGTCTACGGTCGACTGGCGGGCAGGCCAGTGTTCTTAGTGTGTACATTGGTGTGCAGGTTGCCCCGAGGCCGCGACGCCCTTCGGTGCCTGCCCGGCACGGAAGTGGGGGGGGGGTTGTGTGCACTTGGCTTCCATACTACAGGCTCGCCTGATATGTGCTCGTAGGTGAGCGTCCACTTCAGGAAGCGGATGGCGACCATCGTGGAAAGGCAACAAGGGCAGTCGGAAGTTTACAGGGGTGCTTGAGTTTGGAGACCTGTAAGCGCTGCGGACATCACTGCGGACCGTTAAATCTAGAGATGCTTTACTAGATTGAGCTCCCACACCTCGGAACCCCATATTGATTGAGGATAAGCCCTCCCGGCCTTGTCCTTGGCTCTGTCTTCGAAAGAATGAGAACCCTCACTTGGGGCCACGCACCCGAGAGACCATGTGGGTCGAGGATGAGCCCTCCAGCCTCGTCCCGGACTGGGACCCCATATTGGTTGAGGATAAGCCCTCCATCCTCGTCCCTGGCTTGCGTTCCTCAAGTTAAGACCACACGCCTCGGCCCCCACATTGGCTGAGGATAAGCGCTCCGGCCTCGTCCCCGCCCTTTCCCTGAAACCCCATATTGGTTGAGGACAAGCACTCCGGCCTCGTCCGCGCCTCCGCCGTCTTCTCAGCTTAAAACCGTGCACCTGAAACCCCATCTTGGTTGAGGATAAGCGCTCCGGCCTCGTCCCCGATCTTTTGGAGCGGAAACCACGCACCCGGGACCCTGTATTGGTTGAGAACAAGTGTTCCGGCTTTGTCCCCGCTTCCATCCTTTCCGAGTGGAGACCATGAACCTGGCATTCCATATTAGTTGAGGATAAGCGCTCCGGCCTCGTCCCCGATCTTTTGGAGCGGAAACCACGCACCCGGGACCTTGTATTGGTTGAGGACAAGTGTTCCGGCTTTGTCTCCGCTTCCATCCTTTTCGAGTAGAGACCATGAACCTGGCATTCTATATTAGTTGAGGATAAGCGCTCCGACCTCGTCCCCGCCCTGGTCTTTTCGAGTGGAGACCACGCACTTGGGATCCCGTATTGTGTGAGGATAAGCACTCCGGCCTTGTCCCCGCCTCGGTCCTCTTGGAGTGGAGACCACAGACCTGGGACCCCATATTAGTTGAGGATAAGCGCTCCGACCTTGTCCCGGCCTTCGTCCTTTTGGAGTGGAGACCACGCACCTGGAACCCCCATAGTATTGCTTGAGGTTAAGCGCCGGCCTCGTCCCTGCTCCGGTCCTCTTGGAGTGGAGACCACGCACCTGGAACCCCATATTGCTTGAGGATATGCGCTCTGATGTTGTCCCCACTTACGTCCTCTTGGAGTGAAGACCACGCACCTCGGACCCCATATGGGTTGAGGATAAGCGCTTCGGCCTTGTCCCCGCCTCAGTCTTCTTCGAGTGGAGACCACGCACCTGGGGCTCCATATAGTGGGCGAGGATAAGCGCTCCGGCCTCGTCCCCGCCTCCGCCTTCTTCAAGTTGGAAGTGCACACCTGGGACTCCATATTGGGTGCGGATAAGCGCTTCGGTCTCGTCCCGGCCTCTGTCCTCTTGGAGTGGAGGCTATACACCTGGGACATGGTGGGAAACGGTATAGCAGCACCCTAACACGCTGCACGAATTCAGTATAAGCCAACTGGCCGGGTTGGCGGACCTTCCAGCCTTCTCTCTTTGCCGGCCTTCCGTGCGTTCCACTAAGCGTGTACTATGTTACTATGGAGATAATGGGACTACAGCGGCTTGGAACCGAGTAAAGCTCGGATTTTCCGATCATTTCGCTGTATTTCGATGAGTGAAACGACATACTTCAGCCGAGCCTTTTCCGGCGAATGGCTTCTACCACCATTGCCAGAGCCGCGGTTGTACGTTCGGACAGGCGCTTTGCTGCCGCATGCCTCCGCTCCCAGATCTCATCTTGTTTTCGTCTTCTGAGCCTTGCCTTTTGCTTTCGTTCGACAGTCTGCAAGTTGTTGAGGCATAGTCGGATATCTTTCTTGACGTATTTATTCAGCCCCGTGAACGCATCGGCGGGGAAGCATCGCAGGCGCCGTGCGAAGTCAAGATCGCTCGCCAGTTTCTTGGCGATCCTTGGGTATTTGACCAGGCATCCTAGTAGCGACAGGCATGGTAACTTCAGGGCCCAATCTGATTTCGAGGTGTACTCCTGGATCAGCCCCCTCAGGTACGCGGACAACCGCTGCCACTTCTGTGCACTTGTGCAGGTACAGGTAAGACAAGCCAGCAGAGTTGGCTTATCCATGAGGAGAAATTGACTGGAGACTGGGGTTTCAGCTTGAACCTTGCAGCTGCGCAGAACAGATGCATGGCCTGCTTTCAACTTGTGCCCCAGTTCGGGCAGGCATTCCACAGACATTCCAATGAGCCTGCTTGTACTTCATGGACTCTTCCCGGTGGAGACCACATACCTGGGACCCTATATTGGTTGAGGATGCTCGCCCCGGCCTTGTCCCCGCCTCAGTCCTCTTCGAGTGGAGACCACGCACCTGGGACCCCATATTGGTCGAGGATTATAAGTACTCCGGCCTCGTCCCCGCTTGGTCTTCTTCGAGTGGAGTCCCCGCTTCCATCCTTTTTCGAGTTGAGACCACGCACCTTGAACCCCACATTAGTTGAGGATAAGCGTGTGAGTCGAGGATGAGCCCTCCAGCCTAGTCCCGGACTGGGACCCCATATTGGTTGAGGCTAAGCCCTCCGTCCTCGTCCCTGGCTTGCGTTCCTCAGGTCAAGACCTCACACCTCGGACCTCACATTGGTTGAGGATAAGCGCTCCGGCCTCGTCCCCGCCTCCGCTTTCCCTGAAACCCCATATTGGTTGAGGACAAGCACTCCGGCCTCGTCCGTGCCTTCGCCGTCTACTCAGCTTAAAACCGTGCACCTGTAACCCCATCTTGGTTGAGGATAAGCGCTCCGGCCTCGTCCCCGCCTTCGCCTTCTCACGCACCCAAGACCCCATGTGGGTCGAGGATGAGCCCTCCAGCCTCGTCCCGGACTGGGACCCCATATTGGTTGAGGATAAACCCTCCGTCCTCGTCCCTGGCTTGCGTTCCTCAGGTTAAGACCGCACACCTCGGACCTCACATTGGTTGAGGATAAGCGCTCCGGCCTCGTCCCTGCCTCCACTTTCCCTGAAACCCCATATTGGTTGAGGACAAGCACTCCGGCCTTGTCCGTGCCTTCGCCGTCTACTCAGCATAAAACCGTGCACCTGAAACCCCATCTTGGTTGAGGATAAGCGCTCCGGCCTCGTTCCCGCCTCCGCTTTCCCTGAAACCCCATATTGGTTGAGGACAAGCACTCCGGCCTCGTCCGTGCCTTCGCCGTCTACTCAGCTTAAAACCGTGCACCTGAAACCCCATCTTGGTTGAGGATAAGCGCTCCGGCCTCGTCCCTGCCTCCGCTTTCCCTGAAACCCCATATTGGTTGAGGACAAGCACTCCGGCCTCGTCCGTGCCTTCGCCGTCTTCTCAGCTTAAAACCGTGCACCTGAAACCCCATCTTGGTTGAGGATAAGCGCTCCGGCCTCGTCCCCGCCTTCGCCTTCCTCGGCTTGAGACCATGCACCCGAGACTTAAGCGCTCCGGCTTCGTCCCCGCCTGTGCCGTCTTCTCAGCTTCAGACCAAGCACCTGAAACCCCATCTTGGTTGAGGATAAGCGCTCTGGCTTCGTCCCCGCCTCCGCCTTCCCTGAAACCCCATATTGGTTGAGGACAAGTGCTCCGGCCTCGTCCCCGCCTCCGCCGTCTTCCTCGGCTTGAGACCATGCACCCGAGACTTAAGCGCTCCGGCTTCGTCCCCGCCTGTGCCGTCTTCTCAGCTTCAGACCAAGCACCTGAAACCCCATCTTGGTTGAGGATAAGCGCTCTGGCTTCGTCCCCGCCTCCGCCGTCTTCTCCGCTTAAAACCGTGTACCTGACAACCCATCTTGGTTGAGGATAAGCGCTCCGGCCTCGTCCCTACCTCCGCCGTCTTCTCAGCTTCAGACCAAGCACCTGAAACCCCATCTAGGTTGAGGATAAGTGCTCCGGCTTCGTCCCCGCCTCCGCCGTCTTCTCAGTTTCAGACCAAGCACCTAAAACCCCATCTTGGTTGAGGATAAGCGCTCCGGCTTCGTCTCGGCCTCCGGCGTCTTCTCAGCTTCAGATCAAGCACCTGAAACCCCATCTTGGTTGAGGATAAGCTCTTCGGCTTCGTCCCCGCCTCCGCCTTCTTCGGGTGGAGACCACGCACCTGGGAGCCCATATTGGTTGAGGACAAGGCTTCCCGGCTTCGTCCCTGCCTCCGCCTTCTTCGGGTTGAGACCACACACCTGAGAGCCCATGTTGGTTGAGGATAAGCGCTCCGGCCTCGTGGAGCCCATATTGGTTGAGGATAAGCGCTCCGGCCTCGTCCCCGCCTCGGCCGTTTTCTCAGCTTAAAACCATGCACCTGAAACCCCATCTTGGTTGAGGATAAGTGCTCCGGCCTCGTCCCGGCCTCCGCCGTCTTCTCGGCTTGAGACTACACACCTGACACCCCATCTTGGTTGAGGATAAGTGCTCCGGCCTCGTCCCCGCCTCCGCCGTCTCCTGCTTGAGAACCTGAAGCTCCATCTTGGTTGAGGATAAGTGCTCCGGCCTCGTCCTCGCCTCCGCCGTCTTCTGCTTGAGATCCCACGCCTCGGAACCCCTTATTGGTTGGGGTTACGCCCTCCCGGCCGTGTCCTTGCATCCATCTCGTTCAGCTTGAGCTCTCACGCCTTGCAACCTTATATTGGTTGAGGATAAGCCCTCCCGGCCTTGTCCTCGCCTCCGTCTTCTTCAGCCTGAGCTTCCAGATCTCGGAACCCCATATTGGTCGAGGATAAGCCCTCCCGGCCGTGTCCTTGCTTCTGTCTTCTTCAGGCAAGCCTCGCAATCCCATCGTGCTTGCAGATAATGTCACCGGACACTGACGTAAGACGATCTATGTATTCTCGCAACTCACCTTTCTTCCCGTGTTATTGCTGTGTCACGTGTGAAACAATGTCCTTCAGCTAGGTGTCCTACGGCGAATGTGTTCTCTGATCATTATCAGAGCTTCGGCCGCGCGCTCGACCACAATCTTTGTTGCTTCGAATTTCCGTCTCAGGAGTTCCTCCTGCTTCTGCTTCCGGAGCTCTGTCCTCTCCTTCTGCTTCTTCTTCTTCTCGAAAGCCCGAAGGTTCGCGATGCAGAGACGGATGGTCTTCTTGGTGTTTCTCGGAAGCCCTTGTAGATCCTGGACTGAAAAGTATTGGAGTCGCCGGCCAAAGTCGAAGTCGTCTGTGGCTCTCGAAGCCAGCATCGGGTACCTGGAGAGTGCACCGATCAGCGCTAGGTGTCCTAGCCTCAGTGCCCAATCCGAGCGTCTCGTGAACTGCGAAATGGCCAGCTTCAGGTTGTGGGGTAGACGTGTCCATTTCTTTGCTGCCGTCCGGCAAGTGCAGTTTAAGGCGCTGAAAAGTACCGGTGTATCCATCGCGTCGAGCTGTCGTGAACTACTGGTTTCTATCGCACGCCTGAGCCCCAGTTGCAGCTGTGCCACAGGCTCGCTTGCCTCCCTTTCAAAGCCACCGGTCCATGATCCGACTAGTCTGGAACATGCGTGCATAGCTGACTGTGCGATCTCTTCATCACGACGACTTGTGAAGTGTACGCCTATCCCGGCCTTGTCTTTGTGAATTTGAGGCCTCGCGCTTGGGAACATGCACCTGGGACCGCATATTCTTTGAGGATACGCCCTCCAGTCTCGTCCCGGCCTCGTTCTTCTTGAGGTTGAAGTCTCGTGCTTGGGAGCATGCACCTGGGACACCATATTGGTTGAGGACAAGCGCTCCGGCCTCGTCCCCGCCTCCGCCGTCTTCTCAGCTTAAAACCATGCACCCGACACCCCATCTTGGTTGAGGATAAGCGCTCCGGCCTCGTCCCTACCTCCGCCGTCTTCTCAGCTTCAGACCAAGCACCTGAAACCCCATCTTGGTTCAGGATAAGCGCTCCGGCCTCGTCCCCGCCTCCGCCGTCTTCTCAGCTTAAAACCACGCACCTGAGACCCCATATTGGTTGAGGACAAGTGCTCCGGCCTCGTCCCCGCCTCCGCCGTCTTCTCAGCTTCAGACCATGCACCTGACACCCCATCTTGGTTGAGGATAAGCGCTCCGGCCTCGTCCCCGCCTCCGCCGTCTTCGGCTTGAGACCACGCACCTGAGACACCATCTTGGTTGAGGATAAGCGCTCCGGCCTCGTCCCCGCCTCCGCCGTCTTCTCAGCTTCAGACCAAGAACCTGAGACCCCATATTGGTTGAGGATAAGTGCTCCGGCCTCGTCCCCGCCTCCGCCGTCTTCTCAGCTTCAGACCAAGCACCTGAAACCCCATCTTGGTTGAGGATAAGCGCTCCGGCCTCGTCCCTACCTCCGCCGTCTTCTCAGCTTCAGACCAAGCACCTGACACCCCATCTTGGTTGAGGATAAGCGCTCCGGCCTCGTCCCCGCCTTCGCCTTCTTCGGCTTGAGACCACGCACCTGAGACCCCATCTTGGTTGATGATAAGCGCTCCGGCCTCGTCCCCGCCTCCGCCGTCTTCGGCTTGAGACCACGCACCTGAGACCCCATCTTGGTTGATGATAAGCGCTCCGGCCTCGTCCCCGCCTCCGCCGTCTTCTCAGCTTCAAACCATGCACCTGACACCCCATCTTGGTTGATGATAAGCGCTCCGGCCTCCGCCGTCTTCTCAGCTTCAGACCAAGCACCTGAAACCCCATCTTGGTTGAGGATAAGCGCTCCGGCCTCGTCCCCGCCTTCGCCTTCTTCGGCTTCTGGGCTGCTGATCTCGAATCCCACAGTGGTTGAGGATAAACGTTCCAGTCTCGTTCCGGCGGCCTTCTTCGGGCTGGGACCGCGGACCCCGAGCCCCATAGCGCTCTGGCCTTGCTCCCGGAGTACCTGCGACGCCGTATTGGTTGAGGATAGGCGAATCTCTCGGCATGCGAGCCTTCGGGACTCGTCCGTGTCTCCGCCTCCAACGTTGTTCCCGCTGAGACTGAGCACCTGTATGCCCGACTGCGACATGATGGAGGAGCGCGGCCGCATGTGACGCACCAGGCCCTCCTTGCACCTTTTTGCCTCGCCTAGGTGAGTGAAGCTCGAGCCGTTCAGCGCATTGCGCAGTCTAAAACTACTCTGGTGACACTAAAACGTTCTCTCTCGCCGCGAGCCGCCGTCCACTCCACCAGATCGTTCTTGAAGAAGACGATTGTATGAGCACGTCCCAGCCGTCGTCGAGGAGCTGGAATGCCGTCTTGGCGTCTGCTGGCAAACGCGAACAACGGTCCGGTGCAACCGGTTCCTGCCGGATGCAGCAGGCCCTCTTCCTCGCCGCCGTCCTCGTAGGTGAGGTAGAGTTCCATCGTGCCCTCATGCTGCTTGGCACTCCGTGCGCAGAGAAGCTTCATCGGTTCGTCGCGCCTCCAGACTCGGAAGTGGATTTCCGTATAGCCTGAGCGAAGGAACTCACGGGCGTCGAGGAGGGCTTGTCGAAGTAGGTTCACGTCGCTGTACTGGACGCGATCCTCTGGCAGCTCCACGTCGTCGCTGACGATGTATCGCCCTAAAGACTGCTCTGACAACATGGCGGGGTCCTGTTGGACACTGCGCAGGTCTCGGCGAGCCTTGTCGCTCTTGGGCAAGTTCTCTTGGGCAACAGCTTCGCGTGTCGACACACATAGCTCTTTGCACAACCAGGCCCCTGAGACTGCGATTGGTTGGGGATAAACCCTCTGGCCTTGGCCCGAGTCTCGTTTCCTTCGGGTTGAGACCGCGCACCTGGGACTACGCACTTCTTCAGTTTGAGCTTCCGCACCTCGGAACCCCATATTGGTTGAGGATAAGCGCTCCCGGCCTCGTCCCTACCTCCGCCGTCTTCTCAGCTTCAGACCAAGCACCTGACACCCCATCTTGGTTGAGGATAAGCGCTCCGGCCTCGTCCCCGCCTTCGCCTTCTTCGGCTTGAGACCACGCACCTGAGACCCCATCTTGGTTGATGATAAGCGCTCCGGCCTCGTCCCCGCCTCCGCCGTCTTCGGCTTGAGACCACGCACCCGAGACCCCATCTTGGTTGATGATAAGCGCTCCGGCCTCGTCCCCGCCTCCGCCGTCTTCTCAGCTTCAAACCATGCACCTGACACCCCATCTTGGTTGATGATAAGCGCTCCGGCCTCCGCCGTCTTCTCAGCTTCAGACCAAGCACCTGAAACCCCATCTTGGTTGAGGATAAGCGATCCGGCCTCGTCCCCGCCTTCGCCTTCTTCGGCTTCTGGGCTGCTGATCTCGAATCCCACAGTGGTTGAGGATAAACGTTCCAGCCTCGTTCCGGCGGCCTTCTTCGGGCTGGGACCGCGGACCCCGAGCCCCATAGCGCTCTGGCCTTGCTCCCGGAGTACCTGCGACGCCGTATTGGTTGAGGATAGGCGAATCTCTCGGCATGCGAGCCTTCGGGACTCGTCCGTGTCTCCGCCTCCAACGTTGTTCCCGCTGAGACTGAGCACCTGTATGCCCGACTGCGACATGATGGAGGAGCGCGTCCTTGCCTGTGACTTCTTCGGCGAGCTTCCACACCTCGGAAACCCATATTGGTTGAGGATAAGCCCTCCCGGCCTCGCCCTTGCCTCCGTTTTCTTTGGCTTGAGCTTCCACACCTCGGAAACCCATATTGGTTGAGGATAAGCCCTCCCGGCCTCGCCCTTGCCTCCGTTTTCTTTGGCTTGAGCTTCCACACCTCGGAAACCCTTATTGGATGAGGATAAGCCCTCCCGGCCTCGTCCTTGTCTACGTCTTCTTCAGCTTGAGCTTCCACACCTCGGAAACCCATATTGGTTGAGGATAAGCCCTCCCGGCCTCGCCCTTGCCTCCGCTCGGAAACCCATATTGGTTGAGGATAAGCCCTCCCGGCCTCGTCCTTGCCTCCGTCTTCTTCTGTTTGAGCTTCCACACCTCGGAAACCCATATTGGTTGAGGATAAGCCCCTCGGGCTCGCCCTCGCCTCCGTCTTCTTCGGCTTGAGCTTCCACACCTCGGAAACCCTTATTGGTTGAGGATAAGCCCTCCCGGCCTCGTCCTTGCCTCCGTCTTCTTCGGCTTGAGCTTCCACACCTCGGAAACCCATCCGTCTTCTTCGGGCTGAGATCACGCACCTCGGACCCCATCTTTGTTGAGGATAAGCGCTTTGGCCTCGTCCCCGCCTCCTCCTTCTCCGGGATGAGACTTCACACCTGGGACCCCATGTTGGTTGAGGAGAAGTGCTGCGGTCTCCCCGCCTCCGTCTTCTTCGGGCTGAGATCACGCACCTCGGACCCCATATTTGTTGAGGATAAGCGCTCCGGCCTCGTCCCCGCCTTCGCCTTCTTCGGGTTGGGACCCCATATTGGTTGAGGATAAGCCCTCCGACCTCGTCCCCTCCGCTTTCTTCAGGTTGAGACCACGCACCTGGGACGTTGAGGAAAAGCGTGCTGGATCGGTTGAGGATAAGCGTTCCGGCCTCTTCCCCGCCTCCGCCTTCTCCGGATTCTTCAGGTTGAGACCACGCACCTGGGACGTTGAGGAAAAGCGTGCTGGATCGGTTGAGGATAAGCGTTCCGGCCTCTTCCCCGCCTCCGCCTTCTCCGGATTGGGACCCCGTAGTTCCCGCCTCCACTTTCTTCGGGCTGTGAGATGTCACACTTGGAACCCCATATTGGTTGAGGGTAAGCGCTCCGGCCTCGTCCCCGCCTCCAGTTTCTTCGGGCTGTGAGACGTCACACCTGGAACCCCATATTGGTTGAGGGTAAGCGCTCCGGCCTCGTCCTCGCCTCCAGTTTCTTCGGGCTGCGAGACGTCACATCTGGAACCCCATATTGGTTGAGGGTAACCGCTCTGGCCTCGTCCCCGCCTCTGCTTTCTTCGGGTTGGGACCCCATATTGGCTGAGGATAAGCGCTCCGGCTTCGTCCCCGCCTCCGCCGTCTTCTCAGCTTCAGACCACGCACCTGAAATCCCATCTTGGTTGAGGATAAGCCCTCCGGCCTCGTCACCACAGGAGACTGAGCGCCGGGATCACCGCGGACCATTAAATCTAGAGATGCTTTCTTCAGGCTGAGCTCCCACGCTTCGGAATCCCATACTGATTGAGGATAAGCCCTCCCGGCCTTGTCCTTGGCTCCGTCTTCGAAAGAATGAGAACCCTCACTTGGGGCCACGCAGCCGAGACCCCATGTGGTTCGAGGATGAGTCCTCCAGCCTCGTCCCGGACTGAGACCCTATATTGGTGGAGGATAAGCCCTCCATCTTGGTCCCTGGCTTGCGTTCCTCAGGTTAAGACCACACGCCTCGGACCCCACATTGGTTGAGGATAAGCGCTCCGGCCTCGTTCCCGCCTCCGCTTTCCCTGAAACCCCATATTGGTTGAGGACAAGCTCTCCGGCCTCGTCCGCGCCTCCGCCGTTTTCTCAGCTTAAAACCGTGCACCTGAAACTCCATCTTGGTTGAGGATAAACGCTCCGGCCTCGTCCCCGCCTCCGCCTTCTTCGGGCTGTGAGACCACGCACCTGCGAGCCCATATTGGTTGAGGATACCCCGCCTCCCCCTTCTTCGGGCTGCCAGACCACGCACCTGGGACACCATAGTGGTTGAGGATAAGCGCTCCGGCCCGGTCCCTGCCTCCGCCTTCTTCGGGCTGTCTGAACACGCACCTAGGACCCCATATTGGTTGAGGATAAGCGCTTTGGCCTCGTCCCCGCCTCCTCCTTCTCCGGGATGAGACTTCACACCTGGGACCCCATGTTGGTTGAGGAGAAGTGCTGCGGTCTCCCCGCCTCCGTCTTCTTCTTCGGGCTGAGATCACGCACCTCGGACCCCAGATTTGTTGAGGATAATCGCTTTGGCCTCGTCCCCGCCTCCTCCTTCTCCGGGATGAGACTTCACACCTGGGACCCCATGTTGGTTGAGGAGAAGTGCTCCGGCCTCGTCCCAGCCTCCGCCGTCTTCTCGGCTTGAGACTACACACCTGGGACCCCATGTTGGTTGAGGAGAAGCGCTCCGGCCTCGTCCCCGCCTCGGCCGTTTTCTCAGCTTAAAACCATGCACCTGAAACCCCATCTTGGTTGAGGATAAGTGCTCCGGCCTCGTCCCAGCCTCCGCCGTCTTCTCGGCTTGAGACTACACACCTGACACCCCATCTTGGTTGAGGATAAGTGCTCCGGCCTCGTCCCCGCCTCCGCCGTCTCCTGCTTGAGAACCTGAAGCTCCATCTTGGTTGAGGATAAGTGCTCCGGCCTCGTCCTCGCCTCCGCCGTGTTCTGCTTGAGATCCCACGCCTCGGAACCCCTTATTGGTTGGGGTTACGCCCTCCCGGCCGTGTCCTTGCATCCATCTCGTTCAGCTTGAGCTCTCACGCCTTGCAACCTTATATTGGTTGAGGATAAGCCCTCCCGGCCTTGTCCTCGCCTCCGTCTTCTTCAGCCTGAGCTTCCAGATCTCGGAACCCCATATTGGTCGAGGATAAGCCCTCCCGGCCGTGTCCTTGCTTCTGTCTTCTTCAGGCAAGCCTCGCAATCCCATCGTGCTTGCAGATAATGTCACCGGACACTGACGTAAGACGATCTATGTATTCTCGCAACTCACCTTTCTTCCCGTGCTATTGCTGTGTCACGTGTGAAACAATGCTCTTCAGCTAGGTGTCGTACGGCGAATATGTTCTCTGATCATTATCAGAGCTTCAGCCGCGCGCTCGACCACAATCTTTGTTGCTTCACGCTTCCGTTTCAGGAGTTCCTCCTGCTTCTGCTTCCGGAGCTCTGTCTTCTCCTTCTGCCTCTTCTTCTTCTCGAAAGCCCGAAGGTTCATGATGCAGAGACGGATGGCCTTCTTGGTGTTTCTCGGAAGCCCTTGTAGATCTTGGACTGAAAGGCATTGGAGTCGCCGGCCAAAGTCGAAGTCGTCTGTGGCTCTCGAAGCCAGCATCGGGTATCTGGAGAGTGCACCAATCAGCGCTAAGTGCCTTAGCCTCAGTGCCCAATCCGAGCGTCTCGTGAAGTTTGAAATGGCCAGCTTCACGTTGTGGGGTAGACGTGTCCATCTCTTTGCCGCTGTCCAGCAAGTGCAGATTAAGGCACTGAAGAGTACCGCTGTATCCATCGCGTCGAGTTGTCGTGTACTACTGGTTTATACCGCACGCCTGAGCCCCAGTTGCAGCTGTGCCACAGGTTCGCTTGCCTCCCTTTCAAAGCCACCGGTCCATGATCCGACTAGTCTAGAACATGTGCGCATAGCTGACTGTGCGATCCCTTCATCACGACGACTTATGAAGTGTACGCCTGTCCAGGCCTTGTGATTGTGAATTTGAGGCCTCGCGCTTGGGAACATGCACCTGGGACCGCATATTCTTTGAGGATACGCCCTCCAGTCTCGTCCCGGCCTCGTTCTTCTTGAGGTTGAAGTCTCGTGCTTGGGAGCATGCACCTGGGACACCATATTGGTTGAGGACAAGCGCTCCGGCCTCGTCCCCGCCTCCGCCGTCTTCTCAGCTTAAAACCATGCACCCGACACCCCATCTTAGTTGAGGATAA
>CAJNDT010003003.1:0-26253 GCA_905221615.1 Symbiodinium sp. CCMP2592 | reverse complement strand
TCTATGTGTTTGTTCATTTAGTCAGTTAACCCACGTAAAGAATATTGCGCAGCTATGATTAAGCTGACCGGCATGTGAGTTTTCATTTTTTACTTTACGTTTTTCTTATTGTTCCTTGGAGTGTCGATATATGGGGTCATATACATATAACTCTATAGTTGATGTATGGCAATATGATAAACGAATACTTCGAGGCACGATTCCTGCATGCATACCTAATTATATAGGATATATTATTTAATATGATGCTACTTCTATGTCCGCATCAGGTGTTGGCCTCAGCGCTGCAGACGGGCTTGAGCTGCATTAGTTTATCTACTATCTTATTCTTGTTTGCGTTGTATTGCTATTCCTATTCCGATTACTATCGTCCGCAACCTCCTAGCGAAGCCATTGCAAGCCACAGTAGCCCCAAGACATAGATCAAGACACGACCATGGCTCGGAAGAAGTGTCCGGGATGCTCCAAATGGGGCGGTAACCGCTGCACTTGCAAGACTTCTACCACTATCAAGACAGATGCTGAGCCTCAAAAGCGCGAGCTAGAGAAAGCCAAAGCAAGAGCAGAGATGACCCAGAAGACGGCCAGGGGTGTTGACGATGACGCGAAGCTTGCTCTCCAAGTTCAGTTGGAAGCATTGAAAGTGAAGAGGTTGACACTTCAACAAGAACGTGATAAACAGAAGGCTACGGAAAGAGAGGCTAAGCGCCGTCAAGAGGTTATGCAGCACCAGAGCTTCTACAACCGAAGTTGGTGGAAGCCGCGCCATAAACGTGAGCAGAGCTATGCATCTCCTCGAGATGAAGCAGAGTACTATCCCGGCGAGGCTTTGTGCTCCATGCGCAACGACGGCTGTAACTAAAGTGGTGATCGGAGCTGTGGCGCGGACGCTCAAAAATGCTTTTATAAGCTTTGTGCAGGGAGACTCAATGTGCAACATGTCGTACCTGTTGTACATACACACACTATGTCAACACAGGCACACACACACACACATACACGCACACCCGCACACATACACACACACACGCACCCACAAACGCGTACATGTGTACATAGACACACCCATGCGAATTCCAATACAAACACATACGTACACCCACTCACACACACACACCCACACCCACACACCCATACACACACATACGCACACACACACACACACGCACACATACTCACACACAGATACAAAGATCTGAACACATCTACATACACATAACCACATACCCACCCGGATACGCGCACACCCACCCCGATACGCGCACACTCCTGCGTCCTGTCCCCTGTCCCCCTGTCCCCCTGTCCCCCTGTCCCCTTGTCCCCTTGTCCCCCTGTCCCTCTGTCCCCCTTGTTCCCCTGTCCCCCTGTCCCCCTGTCCCCCTGTCCCGCGTCCGCGGTCCCTCTGTCCCCCTGTCCTTCTGTCCCTCTGCCCCCTGTCCCCTTGTCCCCTGATCCCATCGTCCTCTTGTCCCCTGCTCTCTCGATCCCATGTCCTTGCTCTTGTAGAACAGGATAACCTCTTCAAGACTTCTTTCTTGCAGATACAGGCTGCGGGCGCTCATATCCATGCAAAAATATCATGGATTTGTGGGTGTCATCCTCATCACAGGACCCACAGCCAAAAATGTAGAAGCTGCATGGAAGCCCCTCAACAAACGAATGCTCGATTTGTGAGTGTCGTGCCTATTGAAGTCCATGCTAATCCGTTCTAGATGTAGCGTATACTTCTGGTGCGGGGCCATTGCATAAGCTACTCGCGCGCCTATCCGTGTAAACATCGTGGATTTGTGTGTGTCATCCTTGCCGCAGGACATGCTAGTCCGTTCTACATTTGAAAGGGAAGCCTTGTACAGTGCCATGATCCGAACCTTGATACCCACAGCCTCAGATGTACAAACTGCGTGGACACCATTCGACACACGAATGCTCGATTTACGGATGTCATTCCTATTCAAGTCCATGCTAACCCGTTCTAGATTTGACGTGTACTCCTGATGCGGGACCATGCTTCAAAAATGTCGCACCTACGTACTGATGCTGCTAGCCCACATGCTGGTGCTGCTAAGGTGCATGCTCCGAGGAGCAGCGGTGGTTCAACTGCACGAAGAACATCCGCCGTGTCCCCAAGCAAGAGAAACGGTGTGTTGTTGTGGATGCCCATGTCAACTCATAGCTGGATGTCAGATTTCTCGCAGCGTTTCTGTTGAGAGTGTTCCCGTGCTCCCGAGCGTTGAACTCAGCCTGACCCTGCTCCCTGTGCCATGGACTGCGCTGCTGGAGGTCCTGATTCCCTTGAGGTGGACTTGGAAAATCTTATGAACGATCAGACAAGTCTTACCCCTGCAGTGTCCATCGATCAGATCGCACGGGCTCCGGATGTTGCCGCTCCAGTGAGTCCCCCTGTAGAACCAGCAGCATCGTCGGCTAACGGAGCAGCGGCATCATTACCCCAGGAGAACAACACCGAAGTAGAGATCAAGGTGGACGCAGCGAAGGCCGCAGTATCACCATCGTCTCCCGCTCCACCGGCAGCGAAACGCCTACGTGGAGCCAATTTGTGGGCATCTTAGAGATCGTATGACATGTTCAGGCATTTGAAGCCATGATACATGTTTACATACTACTGTATCATGAGCTTCCCTTCATATATGTTGTCCAGGTTCCAAGCCTTCTCGGAGGTACAGACTGCAAGTGGTCCGGGACCGGTTCCGCCACTTGTGCCTGATGTCAAGCCCCGCTCTCTCGTTGAAAAGATCCAGGAGATGAACATCGAGAGTGTAGAACTCTTCGGTGGACTTGGTGATGGAGTATGCCGACTCATGGTCATTGCCAAGTTCATTTGTGCTATGAACTGCTCCAATTACATGATGAGCAACATCCAAAAGCTCACTATGTGCTTGTTATTGGAAGGTGAACAATGGCGGGCACATCAGCGTCAAGTCTTCCATTATGAAGATGGAGCATGGGTCATGGTACCCTCCTTTACAGTTCGTGGATGGGATCTACTCTTGGCCTTGGAAGGCCTCTTCGTCCAGCTGTCCACCTCTTTAGACGATCAGGAGTTGCAGGTGTCCTGGACTTGGCACGATGTGAAGACTTACATGATGGACATTGTCGGAGACATGGTCGAGGCTGATCAGAATGTGATGCAAGTCTTGACTGACGTCGCCAAAAGCAACAGCGACCATGTGCGTGTCAAAACGGGGAACAAAGTATGGCAGGCTCGGTGGACACGACGCGTCGCCGATATGCTAGCACAGTTTCGCAAGGCATTGGAATCTGAGAATACAACGAAGGGGCTCACCAAACTCTTCCTGACAGAATGGGATACTACAATGCCAGTGTCGAATGGAGTTTGCTTCCGGGACGTGTACTTGGATAAGAATTGGAACGTCGCAAACAAGTCTGCAGAGGCCAATTGCTACTTGAAGCTTGACTACCATTTCTTTTGGGAGAACAAGATGGCTGACCACCAGAACATCAGCATTGCAGAAGTCCGTACGCGACTGAAAACGTTTCTGGAATCGCTCTACTTCGGTAGCCCACATCTCTTCCAGTTGAAGCTGTGTTTCATGCAAGCAGCCTTCGCAAAGAAATGCACTGGAAAGATAATCTTTCAGGTGGGTAAAGGCGGCGACGGTAAAGGGATGGAGGCGGTCTTGGATCGAGCACTCTTTGGTGACCTGGCCACTGCTACTTTAGACTGCGGTGTGTTCCTTGACAGGGTGGAGTTCAGGAAGTCAGCTGAACTTGCATGGAACAAAGCCAGCATACGCATCCAGGAGATGGAGAGTCGTGGGCGGTTTGTGGCAGATGTTTGGAAACGTTTTGTAGTCGATGAAGAAATCGACTGCAGAGTCAATTTCGGATTCACGAGCAAGCGACGATTCGGCTCCGCGATGAAGATTCAAGAGCTCAACTTCGAAAATATTCCCATAATCGAAGAGAGCAATGACCGCACCAAGAGCTTGGAGCAACTTAGACGACGTGTGATTTGCTTTCTCATGGGCAAGGTTACCTTCACCATGGACGACAGCCAGGTAGACCATTCCCGCGGGATCTATAAGTTAATTCCACAGGATGAGCTCACCAGTTTCCTGTCGAATCCCATCACTGCGGCAGTCTACCTTCGCGAATATTGCATTCCTTTCTTCAAGGAAAACAGTGAGCAGGATATCATGAATATGATCAACGACCCTGGCAGCATTCATGAAGACATAGTCCGCGACACAAACTGGTTGTCCTCGTCGTTGTCATGTGCAACAACCCCTCCCCCAGGCACTGTAGTTGACGTTATCATAGAGGCGGAGACTCTTGTCCAGAAGGTGCATGCCAACACCCCGCAGAGACGAATACTCAAGGAGTATCTCATTCATAAGGTCGAGGTCCTACCTGGATGTGCCGCATCGTCCAAAGGGAAGAAGACGAAATTGTCCAACTTCGTCGAGGCCTTAGACCTTGCTAACAGTCGTTTGTTCAATCAGGTCGACTCATCGTGCTTTCACAAACTACTGATTGACTGGCAGCGGCTTGTCGATGCGATGGAACAGCATGGTGGTTCTGCAGTGTTTGGGACGTGGGCTGACTGGACCTGTCCCTTTCAGCTTCTACATGAGCAGGAGAAATGGGACGGCAATGCATTTGAACATCAACGTCAGACTATGTTGCGACATCGCACACAAACCACGGAAGCAACTTTGGTGCGGCCTGTCGAGTGTCGCCTGTTAGAGACGATCAATCTCAACGCCCTCGAGGACTATGCGGCCCATGAGACAGATCGCCGTCAGGACCTTCTACGTCACTACCTCCAGCGCCATCGTGCAATGGGAACCAAGATGGGTAGCTCCTCGCTCCTACAGGTCGAGTACTATAAGCTTCCACATTATGGTCGCCTACTATCTCGTGGACCTTCAGGTCAGAAGCTCACGAAGGAGGCTCGGACAGTGGCATTCGGCCTCGACGCGGCCGAAGTGGACGCAGCATGTTGTCATCCCCGCCTTCTTGTGCGAAAGCTCCAGATGTTCGAACTTTGGGACGAGACCAGGTTCCCCATGCTCAACCTATTTGTGGAGCACTATGCGTCATGGCGGGAGGCGATCGCTAAGTACGTGGACATTCCGGTCGCTGATGCAAAGGTGGAGCTCATCCGCATTTTCTATGGCGGCAAGCCCTCCTTCGAAGCTCCCTGGATCCTCAAACTTGCTGATGAGGTTCAAAAAGCAGCTTCTTGTGTATTGCGTCATCCAGAGGCAGCAGCATGGCGAGACTTATACTCCGATCGTCGCAACCCCGAGTTCAGTCGACTTTCGGCTTTGTTGTCCTTCGAGGAGAATGAATTGTTGAAGGAAGTCCGTGATGTCATCGGGAACCAGTCCTGCGTGTTGCTCTTCGATGGGGCTATCATCCATTGCACCAGTTTGGAACATGAGATTTTGGTGTCAGAATCGTGTCGACGATGCGCCCAGTCCATGATTCCAATGTCTGTGAAGTCCTGGCCCACATCGACACATTCGATGACACTAGCCCGTCTGGCTCTTCGGCGGGACATGCTGAGTGTTGTTTTGGACGGCAATGTGATCACATCATTCCAGAACTGTCTACTCAATGGCATCGCCAACGTAGAGCCTAGTGTTGATTTACAATACTTCGCTGATCATGAAGGCCCGCTTTCCGCCAAGGAGTTCAACGAGATCATATGTTTCGCTTCGCAACAGCCAAGCTCGGAATCCGTCCGCATGATCTTGGAGCCTATGACTGACGTCCTCACTCATGTCTGCTCGAAGGAGAAGTGGCTTTGTCACCAGCAAATGTCTGATGGCACTGGACATTGGTTTGCTGTGGTTTTCGAGGAATCCGGTGAGGTTCGGCTTGTTGACAGCACTGCAGGTGCACGTAGACTGTCCATTGCTGCAGATGGCCTGGCATCCTTGTGCTGTCAACTTTCTGGGTTGACATGGTTTCAACTTCGGAACATTCCCCACAGCATTCCCATGGACAACGATCGTGCCTACATGCTTGAGGGTACTGCGACGGCTGTTCATGATGATTTCCGCGTTTCCTTCCGAACGCCCTTGCAACACTGTGTGAAGTGTCAGTCTACCTTAGCGTCTGCCGACGTTATGGCAGCCAGACTGTACACCTTGCGGGGTGTACAGGAAGTTGAGCACATCCCCATGCGCTGCACGTCGAAGTCTTGTCGCATACGACATTTGTACAACTACAGGAAACAGGGTGGCAAGAAGCTTAACACAATGCAGCATGATCAGATGGACGTCATCTTTGTCAACAGCAACACCGCCTTCGCAAAGGAGTTCCTGGAGTACCATGATGCACTCCAGTTTCGCGGCTGTGTCAGCAACAATGCCATTGCATGGGCACAACAAGAGGTCTTATGGCAAGATGAGAACGAGCATGCGAGCTGGAATCAAGCGTACAGTATCGCCAGCTTATACTACTACATGATCCGCGAAGCTGAGAAAATGTGGTCCCGATCAACAAACGCCAAGGACAAGCTCGCCGCCATCGACCTGGACAATCCACTCACCGACCCATTCATGGCGGATTACACTTCTTGGTGGCACAAGCATCAGCTGACGCGCACCGAGCACATGTCCATCCGGGAGATTGTTCTTGATGGTCATGAGAAAGTGGCCACGAAATGCTCCGGTGCGCCTCCACCGCATGCCGGAAGACCCCGGAAAGACGGCAAGGAGAAGTTTCGTAATAACGGCTGGTTCATGGCCATAGATCCTCGCACAGGGCTCATAGCTGCAGTACAAGAAATGCAGCAACCTGAGAATAATCAGGTGGCCCTGGATGTCCTTCATCTCGTGGCGATGAGGTCATCACAACTGGACTGCGTCGTTTATGACAGAGCCTGTAGATGCGTTCAGCAAGGCCGGAAAGACGCACGCACCAAACACATTAAGCATTGGTGCGTTGATCGCTTTCACGCCAAAGGCCATGCTCCTGGCTGTCCCTGCTCTCCCCTGCAACACAAGACCTTGAATAACCGCCTGGAGGGCATCAACACCTCCATTGCCGAGCAAACCTTTGCTTGGTTTCGCGGTTATGCCTCGCAGTTCAACACAAAGTCGCCACGCTCTCACGCGTTCTACGTCTTGCTGTATGTGCAGAGGCACAACGACTTGACTCGTCAAGGCTACCGCAATCATTTGAACCCTTTCTCCGCCAGGAAGCAAGCTGCTATGACAAGCGGCTTGCTTAAGCGCCCAGCTTGCAAGAAGTACACATGCAGACGCCCAGCATCATCCCCACGAGCGTCTTCTGCGACTTCCAAAAGCGCCTTCGCGGACAAGAAGACCCCTTCCACCCAGGTGATCAAGCGCCACGTCAAGAAGACCCCTGCCACCAAGATGATGAAGCGCATCGTCAAGAAGTGATGGGACAGCGTTAGAGGTTTGCCAACCTGTCCAATCGGGTTTGGATGTCGCGTCGTTGCTATCCGCGTGTATGACAGTGCACACTCACCACAGAACACTGCGCAAATGTATCAAGTTTGTGCACGTACACTTCGGCATATCACATGTTCTTACATTCTCTTGTTTCAACAATGTCATGCTACATGTTTTGTCCTATCGTTTCCTGGACATCATACAGAAGGACGAAGTGTGGTACGCAGATGGTATTCGCCATCAAATTCGTAATTAGGTCACGCAAATGTGTTTCAAACAGCAAAGTCACCTTGATGACTCTGCTGTTACAGCTGCAACACCTGACCGATTGCAAGAAACATGCATGTGTGCTTTGAGTCCGGATTGCAAATACAGGATACATGCTGAAAGACTAGTCTCGAGCTGATACATACTGAGGTCACAGCCTCAGCTCGGATGAGGGTGTCGGCAGCATTATTTTCGGAGATTACGGGTATGTTCGATTGCTAGTCGTGTTGCCTTCTGATAACAGCTGTATTCTATGGAAGAGTTCGCTATGTTAATATTGTATATCTTAGTAATTACTTTTCAGTTATAAAATCCACGAAAATCGTGGTTTTACTCGTAAAATATGGGGCCCGTAATGTCTTACACTCTCCAGAAAATAAGACATTACGGGCCCCATATTTTCGACACTCCTTGTTGGTAGTCCAAACATATTTATAATAATTCGGTTTGTATTTCATCCTTTTGGAATATCGCAATTTTACACTTTGGCTTGATTTACTGTAAACGAAGGATTTAGTGTAAAATGACCAAATTTACGTAAATTTTCTGGTGAGCTAAAAACATGACAAAACACATAAAAACATTATGCAAACACAAACATGGAACTCATATTTGCGGCTGCAAACTTAGACACCACATGTAAAGGATTTAAAAAAATCACCGGCATGAGTTTGTTTTGCTCTGCAATCGCAGACACCACATGTAAAGGATCCACAGCAGAAGTAAGGACTTTTCCGAAAATTCGCAGGCCCAAAGCCATAAACTAACCAAAGAGAATCCATGCAGATTGCTTATAAGATCCACACCAGTATATACGACAACTGTGATTCAAAAGCCCAAACAAAAGACCAGGAGCACCACATATAGCAGAGAGACACTCTTTTTTTTCGCGACAGAAAAGAAAGAAGCTCTCACGATCGCCCAACTTTGCCCCGCAGAAACAAAAGGTGCCTCTCTTTGAGGGCAGCCTTTTTGGAAGCATGCCAGTGCTTCACCCCTGCCAAACAACTCTTCCATAGAATCTGCAGGCGATGCATCGTCGTCTCTCCCTTGTAGCACCAGACCATCGACGGATGAATAAAACTGCGGAGTAGGAGACTATGCAAAACGAAGTGGGTCTTACTTGTGAGATTGAAGAGCTTCTCCCCCGTCCCTTTGTAGTGGGCTTGCAGGCTGCTGTGGAGCTGTGCCATTTGGCAACCGAGCTTGAAAGCCAGGTTTGCTTGCTCCTCAGGTAAAGCCAAGAAGCCGTACCGTGGCCCATAAGCTTCCAATATTTCAGCCAGCTGCAGGTTCAACCGCAAAAAGAGCCGGATTTGCTTGTGTTGATAGATACCCTCGTCCATTTGCTCTTCGAATAGAGCAAGAATTGCACTGTCCAAAGATTGAATATCGGAAGCTCTTCCTCTCATCTTGGGGAATCTTTTTTTTGGTTGTATCATTGTAAGTTTCAGAAGTCGCTGGCGGAATGTGTATCTGGTTTCGTTGTCTCGCTGGTACTTCTTGATGAAGGAGTCGCAGTATTTCAAATTCGCCAAGATACTCCCACCCAAACAATCGTGGACCACGATGCTGAGCACGGAGCCATAAAAAAACTGTATCCACCCCAAAAACATACAATGCATATAGTCCATCGTGATACAAAGTCCCGAAAAGCCAGGTAAAGAATACAGCTGGCATGATGGATTCCAGTGGGATCTCCAGTTGGTGGTGGTGAGGCACGAGGCTTGCCACGGCGAATTTGCACGATTGTCCATCCATGTTAGTGGTCCTTTGAAGGCGGCCCGACAAAGAGCACAAGGTTTGCTGTGATTGCTCCATCGTGGAACCTCCAGCCATTTCGCATAATAATCCAAGTCGCCAGCCATTTGAACCAGGACACCATAATATCCTCCGCATAGGTCGGTTCCCGCTCGTTCGCCCTCCTTTGTACTGGCCCCATACCTCTGTGCCGTGTAACAAACATTTTCTTACTTGTGAGACAGGTTCATATATATCTACATATATATATCTACATGTGGTGAGAGGGTTTTTTACGTATACTGTGTGGTGATTTTTCTCACATCCGGTTCGTGCTGCTTTGGGATTCCACGGGTCCGTGGTTTTGTGGCTTATATATGTTTATACGATATTATATACTGTGTATATATATATATATATATCATCACCATCAAGGAAGCTGTTGGGTTAGGGTTGGATTTGAGAACAGGGCTCTCATACATAGGGTGTGTATGTATATAGTCACATATCTAAAACAGGACCCACATCATAAAAAATCAAGAAAGACAAAAAGGCTTACAGCTTATAGGGTTCCCACAGGGTCCTAAAATGTAAGGGTTTCCAGATTTCTGGCACATGTGTACATATACAACAACACACCAGGCTGCTTCTTGCCTTGCCAATCCCGAGCAGGCCATTTACCGGTGTAAAGAATGTTGAAAGACCAATACATCACTTGCCAAAAAGTTTCCATTGTCCCAGCCCCCTCGCCGCCAGCCGGAATAATGAACTTCTCAAAAACGCCCCAAATGTAGAGGTTGCAATCGGCAGCAGATCGGCCGGCCGCTGTGGCCATCAGCGATACCCATGAAAAAGCCAAAACACTGCGAGCCCATATCTTGCCCACTCCAAAAACAGGAACTTCGTCGCCGTGTATGCAAAGGGGAATAGCCCTTTGCATCCAATTAGCTCGCGATTTTACCGCATGATTTGACATGCAAGGGTGTCCATTGAACGATCTCCAAAACCGAGGCAAAGCCTCCGCATCAGGCAACACAGAAGTAATCCATCCAGCCGTCGTCTTCCAAAGGTGGTGCATAATCTCGTGCGGAAGCAATATCATGGAAGTCGCCGTGCCTTCGACTTGTCCTGCTAAGGGGATATTAAATTCTGTCGGCATCGGAAGATTGGACTGCTGGGCCAAGTGGTTGTCAATAGAAGATTGCAAATTTTTTCCATGCTTCACCTTGCTGAGCCTGTCCAAATCAGGAAGAATTTTCCCGTCCCTTGCATTTCTAATATCGGCAGCCGCTGCAACTGCAATTGCATGAATCATAGAGGCCGACAGGAGGCCTTGTGCCAAATACGTCATCAGCAAATCGTGCAAAGAACTTGAGGTGGACTTCTCACTCACCGCCTGGCCCAATCTCTGTTGGACCCCACCCTTTCGTCGCTTTCGCTCGGGCCCTGCATCCTCCATGGTACCTTCTCTCCATATATAAATAAACAGAACAGCACCTTTATGCAAAGTTGGTGTTTGTTGCCAGCTGAACTTTTGTGCCTTATTTCATACAGTGGTTTGTTCGCTATAGCCATAAAACATTTTATAAGGACGGGACACACATGGTCAGACACACCGAGCATTGAGGCTGAGGCTTGTGAGCAAGTTATACATATATGTGTGGGCACCAAATATACTATACAAACAACAACAGAAAGCTTTTGCCCCAACCCCGCAAAACCCAAACCCCCTAAACCACACGGTCCACTGCCCCTCAATCTGGACGAAACAAATCTTGTGAGGGTTTATATATAAGGTTCAGGATTTAAGGGTTTATAGAGGGTTCAGGGTTTGGGGTTACGAAGGTTGTGTTGTGAGCTTCACAGGGTTTTGGAGGTATGGACTTTCATGGTTGATTCAATGCTTGAGGTTCGGAGGTATAGCTTTACACATGTGTGCACTCACACATGCAAAGCAGGCTACAACAACACCATCGGTGTTATATATACTCTAAAATTGAAGCTGAAAGTCACGAAGACCAACACCCCAACATGATTCAAAAGGTTATAGTTATACACGTCGTTGCTCACATGTAAAAATCACCAGAAAAGCGCCAAATCTCAAGCTCTCATCATCGCCGTTGCTTTTTTCTCTCATCGCCAAAACTCAGAATCGCCGTTTGCACCACATAGAGGCGACAGCTCCGGAACTGCACACATTCAAAATCTGTCTAGCATCCTTTTTTGGCTCGGACAGTCAACTTGGCTTTCACGGCTGCCATTTGTTCTTCGAGATGAGTTGCTACTCGCCCGGACTCTCTCATGGTCTTGGAATATGATGAGACCGTGATCGGCCCGTCCTCATTCTCATCCTCGTACTCGTGCCACGAGAGAAGGTGCTCAAGTCCCTGCTTCGATTTTGTTGCTTGTTGGACGATGCTCTTCCTTACAGCTGTGGGGTCTCACACAGGTTTCGGTGTTCGGGCACTGGGTTTACTTGCGAGAGAAAGCACAACACTTTGGTTACATGCGACTGTTGTTGAAGAGACTACTTTTACGAGTTAAAGTTTGTGCTTTACTTGCGAAGACAAAGGTTGAAGCCTCCATGTATTTACTTACGAGTTAAATTGGTGACTTTACTTGCGAGGATAAAAAAGTTGAAGCTTTTGGCAAGGTTGTTTCAGGAATACAAAACCAGTCCAAGTCGCACACTCTGGTACATGTCCTTGTCCTGCTTCTCATCCACGGAAGCAACCAACTTTCTGCCCTCGACAAGGATCTTATTGTAGGCCGCGATCGCCTTTGTAAGCTGCCCATCTGCTGCCTTCCACAGCTTCTCCGTCATGTTCCTGCTGGCGGCCACGGTACCATCGCAGATTGCGAGCTGCTCTGAGTCATTTGTCAGAGCTCTCTGGGGCTTTGCTTTGCCCTCGCTCTTCTCCTCAAACAAACCAATCCTCCAATCCTTGGACTGCTTCTCGAAGAACTTGGCCTCGCCATCCTTCGCTTTGGCATCGGAGCCCATGGAAAACTTCTTCTCCTTCCCTGAAGTGGAGTTGTGCACATCCTCGGACCACATGTAACGATCGGGTCCGTTCTTGGAACGGACAGCGATGATCTCGCCACTCTCGAGTGCGGCTTCGAACTGCTCATTGCTAAGATTGAATTTCCCCTGAAGCAAGATTTTGCCCAGGGTTTTCTTCTTGTTGGTCGCCTCGGACTTCGTGTAGTTCTCCTCGCTCCACCCACAGAAGAAAAGACAAGCCGAAGGGGTTTAGGGTTCAAGCTTAAGGGTTTGAGGCTTGAAGGTTTTAGGGTTCAGGGCTTCGTCGTTTGAGGCTTTGGGGTTTGGGGTTATATATATATAATATATATATATATATATATATATAGGTGCACAGGTTCAGGGTTTAAGGTTTGGGGTGCACGAAGGGTTGTGGTCATCATTATTATACGTATAGTATAGCAATTATATATAATATATATTGTATGGGAATGCATTTATAGAGTGTTTTTAGATATGCATATATGGTATAATAAAAATAAATGTAGTAGAGCCCTCTATAAACAGTTAGAACTACAAAACAAAAGCCGGTGGGGTCCAGAGTTCAAGGTGTATGGGGTTGAAGGTTTTAAATTTTCTAAAGGTGTAAGGCTTATGCAGGCTTTAGGGTTCATGGCTTCGTAGTTTACATATAAGGTTTAAGGGTTGTGGTGTATTAGGGTTTCAAGGTTTTGCTCATTGTAAAACTATAGCTATAAGCTGGACCTATATATACTATAGATACTTTATACACTCCCCGACTTCGCCTTCGGCTTCGAAGTGCCTCTCCACTTAAGGAAGCGAGCACACCTTGAAATCACCCCCGATACCCATCTTTTCGTCGTCACCTGCATGGAGTGGAACATTGGTTTGGCAAAGTTGAGAACCAGGCTGGTGTCAACACCGGATCGTCGGTCGATAGCATTGTTGATAAGCTCCCGCTGTCTCTGCCGCTTGCCCGTTTTCATCTTCTGGGACTTCTCCCATGCATCTTCGAGCCATTCTGGCAATGACCCGTCCTTTAGCAGGCTCATGAACTTGTGCTGCTTGCTGCGGTCCATCTTCCCCGAGTCCTTCGCCGGGTCTTCCATGGCCAGCACCTCGTCGTCTGTGGGTGTCTCCTCCTCTGGCTGCTCTTCGGCGGCATCCTCCACCTCCTCGAATCCATCAGCCCAGTTGTCCTCCAGCTTCCGCTTCTTGTTGTTGTCATTCTGCTTGGGAGTGTTTTTGCTGCTGCTGCTGCTACTGGGCTTGCTTCCTTTCTCTTGCTCCTTGCCCTTGTTCTCCTTCTTGTTCTCGTTCTTGTTCTTCTTCTCCTTGGCTGGGGCCTTTGCTTCGGCCTTTGCTTTGCCCTTTGCTTTGGCCTTTGGGGTGCTCTTTGGGTTGGCCTTCGGAGTGGGCTTTTGATTGGGCTTGCTCTTTGCTGCTGTTGCTTTCGTTGTTCCTTCTGCTGCAGGCTTTTTCAAAATCCCGGTCCCGGGCTCTTTCTTTATCGTGATCTTCGCCGCCGGCTTCTTCATGGGCACCTCCTGCTCTTCTTCTTCTGCCTGCTCGTCCTGGGGCTCTTCCTCGGCCTTCGTATACATATATATATAACACTCTGGTTTTACAAAACACAAAAACCAAAAAGCGCCTCCGGAGCTTGGCTGTCTTCAGCCATCGCAGGGAAAACACGAACAGTAAAGATGATATACTGTCCTCACAAAAAAGGCACCCCTCGCTGAAGTGCTCACAGCTGCAGATAGAAGTAAACATAATTGTCATCGCAGTGTAAGTTCTCTCTGACATGCAGACAACACCGAATGTGTTTCGTCACAGTCATAGTATAGCTTGAATCACACAAGTATATATAATTTTCTCGCCAGCTCTGGTGTAAAGACACATGCAAGCTTCTGTGTGGGGTCTGGCACACAGGTTTGAGGTTGAAGGGTTTCGGGGTTCTGTATATAAGGTATATAGTTTAGGGTTCAGGGTTTATATGACATCAGTTGTTGGGTTCTCGGGCTTTTATAGGCAGTCTCCTGGAGTCGGCCCGGCTCATTGTTTTGCTTCACACTTGCAGGCACGATAAAGTATAGAAGTTACTGCTGTGCAGAAAAACAGCTGCTCTTATATCTAGCTCCGTCTGCAAAAGCAACGAGACAATTTAATTATGTACATGCACTTCTGTACAACGTGCTGGCAAGTCGTAGCTCACTGGTCTTGCTGCTCAGCTGCTGCTTCGCTCCACCAGACCCAGTACCAGACCCTTGGGGATTATGTATAATATTCAAAAGCCAAATTACTCTCCTAAACAAAACCTATACAATAGATCTAATGCAACCAAGTTGCTGTCGTCCATGATGGACACAGGTCCGCCAAGCCCATTTCCACACTCGTCTAGGCGACCGGCTCCGGCTTCGGCTTCGGCTCCTGTCTTCCTGGAACACGAGAATATAGCTATTCCTTTTCTGCATTCAGAAAAGTGACTATGTGGTTCGTCGGAAAAACAAAAGAACAACACAGGTCTCCTGTCGTGGCATCTTCGAAGAGAGGCTTTGTTCTGTCTAGTCAGGGAGGGAGAAGGACACACTTTTTTGGAGCCGAAAAGCTATATATACGATTGATCCTCGCAGAGCACCGTATATAGTGTTGGATGTGGGGCGGTGGGTTGGGGGGGTGGGGGTGGGGGGTGTGGGGGTGGGGGGTGGGGGGTGGGGGTGGGGTGATTCAGTAAACCTCTAAAGGGGTAGCTCTAACAGGTACCTACAGCAATGGCTGCATGCTCATACATATACATTCCGCTGCCCATTGGCTCACAGTGGTTTTACCATATTGAGACAAGACAAGCTCTCCTTGCGTAGCAAGACAAAACAACTACTGTCCGTGTGCAGGGCGCTGCCCTTTGATCCTTAGGGAATAAACTGGTCATACACCTCCTAACAAGGAGCATTTCCTTGTGGGTGTATCGGCACAGTTTTCTGGTAGCGGAGCCCGGAAAGGGCCGCCCGCCTCCTAAAGTCCGCTACAGCGGTCGGCCTCGCCGAACGCTTAACCAAGCGGATAAGAGGCAGCACAATGTCGAGCTCGCATAGCGAAGCCGACGGCAGTTCCCAATCCTCCGGGGGATATGAGAACGAAGAGACCTCCCAAGGTCCAGCCACTTATGTCGCACAGTCATATGCAACATCTGACCGCATGCTTGCATCATTAGGCATAACGCCCAAGATCGCGCCTGCCTATGATGGCACCACCTCGTGGTTTGAGTATGAACAGTTGATTGACGACTGGTGCGACATAACAACGCTGGATGACACCAAAAGAGGTCCGTCTCTCAAGACGAGGCTCTCCGGATTGGCCGCAGTACAAAAGGAATCACTGAACCGAGAAAGGCTTGCAGCCCCAGATGGAGTAGATTACTTCAAGAAGAAGATGCGTCCATTTTTCGTGAAAGGAGAACAGTACGTTTTCCTGTGGCGTTTCCTCGGCCTATTCAAGGCATGGAAGGGCAACCAAGACTTTGTGACTTGGATTGCCAAGTTTGAGATCGTGCTACAGCGCGTGAAAAACTCATGGATGGATCTCTTACCAGAGATAGCTCTGGAAGATGCCCATCCAGATTTCATGCAGGCTGTGCAGGCAGATCAAACCTTCTTGCGCCTACAGGATGCAACCGAGAGAGACACATACGCCGCACGTTTCTTCGAAACATGGAACAAGGAACGCCTTGACAATCATCGAAGAGCGTTCCCTCTGAACGATAATCTCCTAGCTCTCCTCTTCCTAGTGCAGTCCGACCTAAATGAGATGCAACGTGAGAGGTTGGTAACAGCATTGACCAACCAAGGTCACCGAATTGAGACCTACACGTACCCTGTGGTACGGCAGACCATGTTCGATCAGTTCTCAACGACCAGAACTGGTCTGCAGGATCCCAACATTCGGCACTCTTCTCACAAGAAGGACCGCCATGGAAGGAGAGACCAACGCCGCAAACGCGGAGGTCGAAACTTCCCATCCTCGATCAGGGTGAATACGACGGAGTCGATGGATTCTGGCTCCAAGACGAAGACACCCTTGAGGAAGGCTTTCTTGCCGCCGAGGATGAAGAAGCTGTCTTCTGGACAGTTGAGACCATGAAGCCTTCGTTGCAAGGAGATTCAAAAAGGGAAGAAGACCAAGAATGCGTCCCGGATCACCGGGAAGAGCAAAGGGTGGCAAGCGAAAAGGACGTGGCCGTTTCAGGTCATACCGCGGAAAAGGGAGAGCCAACCAGGCAGAACATGATCCAACTGATTCCAGCTATTTCGGTAAAGGTAAAGGAAAGGAAAAAAGAAAAGGTGGAAAAGGCAAAGGGAAAGTTGACGACCATGAAGCCTTCGTTGCAAGGAGATTCAAAAAGGGAAGAAGACCAAGAATGCGTCCCGGATCACCGGGAAGAGCAAAGGGTGGCAAGCGAAAAGGACGTGGCCGTTTTAGGTCATACCGCGGAAATGGGAGAGCCAACCAGGCAGAACATGATCCAACTGATTCCAGCTATTTCGGTAAAGGTAAAGGAAAGGAAAAAGGAAAAGGTGGAAAGGCAAAGGAAAAGGAAAGGACAAAGGAGATAAAGGAAGCTCCTTCAAGGGTACAAAATCAAAAGGCAAAGGTAAGGATACAGCTAAGTCTGCCTCCTTACAAGGAGACCAAACTGCATCTCCACAGGCCTATGAAAGTTCCACCGCACCGAGCTGGGATTCATGGTATGAGGACAGTTATTATACTGACTCCAGTTGGAATTATGCCGCTTATGACTATCAAACGTCTTATACATACTATGCATCACAAGCCTCACGAAGAAAAACACGGAGAAAGAAGAGAAGAAATCAAGCAGGATCATCAGGTAGAGGCACAGATCCGAGCGCGCACCAAGAACCCGTGTTCAACTCATCAGTGAGTTACGTGCCCCAGGTCTTTGAACCATCCGAGGGGCAAGGTGTTGAAACTGCAACAGCGGTATTTCCGTTGCAGCACACCGTCCTATCTGCTCTCACAGAGCGGATCAATCTTGATAAGAACCCTACCTTTGTCATACTTGACTCAGGTTGTACTAGGGCTATGGGTTCCCGCTATGCGGTGAACAGGCTTATCAAGGCCGTGAAGCACCGTGCCCCAGGCATGATTGATTTCACTTTCTCACCTTCGAACACGAAGTTCTCTTTCGCAGATAGTGAAACAGCTCTTATCAAGGAGCGTGTAACTCTATGGTTCAACACAACTCCAAGAAGAGATACAACCATGGAGGTTCTGGATCAGGGGAGAGTTCCCATTTTGTTCTCCATCGAACAGATGAGGAATCTAAGAATGACCCTCGAGTGTAGTCCCACAGCTGACCTAGCAACGTGTGAAGCTTTCGGTTTGTATAAAACCCCTCTTCCGATTAGTACCAATAACCATTTGGTACTGGACCTTCTAGGCATCACTTCCACCAGGAAGTATCTCCCTAAATCAGGTACGTCGTTCAGTGCGACAGAGACTGCTCTAGGAGCTGGGAAGCCAAAGGAAGAAGGAAGATCTTATACTAGGATTCCGGTAGGTCGCTGTCCAGCCTGTGCAGGACAGAAAAGGGCTCATACGTACCTCAAGGGTTGCGACAAGGCACCTGAGGGAGCAGCTGATCCACCACCGAAGAGGATTTCAGGTAAGAAGAAGCCTCTTCCATCTGATCCGGCAGAATCATCTGCCAAGAAACCTGATCCACCAGAACCATCTGGTGATGCTCCTGAGCCTTCCGAACCATCAGAACCATCATCAGGCTCTAGAGACAAACCGACAGAATCATCTGCACCGCACGAACCTCCAGAAGCAGAAAGACTTGAGGTTCCACCTGCGAAGACAAAGACTCCAAAGGGTCTCAAAAACCTCCTGAAGAAATCCCGCAAATATGCGGTCAAACCTCCTGTTGAAGAGAAGTCTACAGTCCCAGGAGCTGATGACGGGACGGAGGTAAGACCACTTGAGTCAAGAGAATACCCGGCTCCTGGTGCAGACTCACCTACAGGTGAAGAGACTGTCGCAGAACCATCGCCATCTCTTCCCATTGCTCTTCGCAGGATTCACGAGAAGCTTAAGGACCCTGTAGAACTCTATAAGCTTCACCTTAAGCACCGTCATATGAGTACGGATCAGTTCAAGCGATGCACGAAAGCCTTACAGATCCCAAAGGAGATATATCAGCTATATGACCAACTGGTCAAAAAGTGTTCAGCCTGTCAGGAAAACGTGAGAGCTCCTTCAAGAGCGAAGATTTCCGGTTTAAGATCAGAGACTTTCGGTGATCTCACCTTCGTAGATCACGGTGAGGTTCCAATTCCTGGCAAGGATAGTCGCTTAATATTTCTGATTCTCTATGACGGAGCAACAAACCTGTTGACTTCCGAAGTAGTCCAGGATAAAGAAGAGCATACTACAATGTCGATTATGAATGACTACTTTGAGAAATTTCAGATCAACCCAAAGTTTGTAGTTGGAGATCAAGCATTCATGACTCCAAAAATGGAGGCTTATTACAATCGGCAGAATATCAAGCCTGTAGCAACAGGACCTGGAACACCATGGCCCAACAGGGCCGAAGCTGCTGTAAGATTGCTGAAGCATCAGATCAAGATCATACTTCAGATCCTGAAGGATGGTGACCCGCAGTATAACGGAATCACCATGAAGTATGGCAACCTCGTTCGCCAAGCATGTTTGGCAAGAAACTCTTCGATTACCTACGGAGGAGTTACTCCTTTAGAATTGGCCTTTGGAAGGCGTCCTCGAGATGTTATAACACCAGAGAACGCTGATCCCAATCAGTTGACAGGTAATCCAACTGATACGGAAGTCACTGCGAGAGCCATTAAGGAGCTTGCCAACAGGGCTTACCAAGATGCACGCCAATCTGATGATCTGCGTAGAGATCTTGCAGCCAGACTGTCAATGACCCAAGGACCTTTCTCTTTGGGAGATAAGGTTTTCTACTGGTCAGAAGATGAGTCTAAGATTGGATCCACTGGGTCCAAACATGGATCTTGGCTAAAAGGAAAGGTGATCTCCGAACTCGGAGGATCCATGGTAGGTGTGGATCTTGGAACACGCCTCGTCCGCGTTAATATCTCAAAACTGAGGAAAAATTATGACATAACATCTGATGTGGAGATTCCTCTCGCGCCTGATGAGGAAACTCTGACGTCAGAAGGTTCTGATCACGCAAGTTGCATGGTCACCTTTGATGCTTCCCTGCAGTCGACAGACCTAACGGTTCCGCATCAAGAGTGTCACTGGCAGGTCACCAGCACTGGGAAGATTGACTTCCTAGAACTCTACTGTGGATCTCCCCGTATGAGTCACAAGGCTGCCCTGTCAGGTCTGCGAGTAGGTCAGCCAGTCGACTTGCGTAGTGGTCTAGATCTTGAGCAACCTCAAGGTCGCTCCAGTCTTCTTAGGATCATCAAGGAACAAGAACCTACTATTATTGTTATGTCACCCGATCACTCTCAGTGTTCTAGCTGGTACTCACAGTGGAAGAAAGGCTCTGCCAAGAGACTTTCTGTTTTAAAATTCTGTGAATCGGTCGCAGACCACCAAATGAAGCTCGGACGTTACTTTGTTCTTGAGAACCCATACTACAGCAGGCTCTGGTCTTCAGCAGAAGCAAAACGCCTGTTTTCCAACCGCAAGATCAGCTATGAGGTCTGTAACCTACAAGCCTATGGCATGAAAGATCCAAAAGGATACTATGAATCGAAATCCTCGATTTTCATGCACAACCTGTCACCGCAGGTTCTAACTCCTCTCCAGAGGCATTCTGCCAAAACGAAATCTCCAACATCTCCACCAGGAGACGAAAAGGGTATTCAAGTCTACGGTCTTAAAACGAAACTCGCACAAGTGTATCCTTATGAATTCTGTGAGACCTTTGCCTCGTGTTTGGCAAGATTCCTGAAGAGAGATACATATGCATCTCATCTTTCTTTAGTCACAGACATACTAGGATACTCTGGCGATGAATGCCTCCAGGGACTTTCGGAACTTCTTGACCAAGAGTATTCACTTTTGACAGCAAATCCTCTCAAGGATTCCAAACTCCTGCAAGATCCGAAAATCAGATCACTTGTTGCTAGAGTAAATTCCTTATCGAGTAAAACTGAATTACCATTGCATCATTCCAAACCATCACCGTCCCTTGATGCCTTGGTGTCAGACATTACTCGCCTTAGATCAAGACTCTTACCAGGATCTGGTTTCGAACAGTGTACTCTATACAGAGGTACATTTGGAACAGTCAAAGCACTCACCAGTGTAACTGATGGCGTTCTTGTCTTCTGGAACAAGAAGAAGGCCAATTCGACTATGACGTGTTGCTTGCCGCACCAGGTTTCCTGGAATAAAGTACACCCATCAACCTTCTCGGGGGTGCTCTTCCAGATGACAGGCGGCAAGACTTCACCGTCCGTGCGAACACCCCCGGATGTTATCATGTCGGACGAAGAGGTTTCGCCGTCAGACCCGTCAGAACCCATGAGCACTAATCGCTCACGGATCACATCTGACGATGTCTCTATGCCGGAACCAGATCAGCCGATGCCTCCCAGCACGCCGCCGTCGCGTCCTCCTCCTCCCGTACCTCCACCGCGACTGCCGGCCGTTTCCTCCGATGAGCCCGTGGCTCCTGCTCGGGCTAAGCCTCGCGTGCATCCGCCTCCTCGCGTTCCGTCTCCTCGGCGTCTGGGGGGTGATGTTTCGCCAAGGTCTTCATCGGAAAGGAAAGTTTCGCCGCACAAACAGAAATCACCTTCACAGGTGCCGACACCAAAACCTAAACCGAAGGCACATCCACAGGGACCCATTCTTCCGTTACAACAAGATGAAGAAGATTCTGAAGAATAACTGGTCCCGGACGACCCCGGACAACCGTCCGCTCCTCCTCACACCTCTGGTTCACCAGAACCGGAGAGCGATGCCGAGTCAGAAGACACAAGGTATTACTCTGATGAGGAAGGTGACCTGGTCGTAGATGAGAAGGACTGGATCCTTCTCACAGAAGAACAGAAACTGTGCAGTAACACAGGTTCTTTCTCCCTGCCTCGGTACATGCATGGCGGACCCGTAGACATCAGAGAGGTAACATCAAGAGTGAGGTCAGACCGAACACGGTATAAACCCACCAAAAGGTTCCGATCTGACATCCGTGACGAGTATGATCTTCTCACGGAAGAGGACAAGGCCTTATCCCTAAGTTCCCCCAGGAACTCAGCAAATCTGACCCAGAAGGCACAACGGAAGGAGGCAACCGCCAAGGAAAAACGTGAGATGAAGAAACAGTTTGATGAAGCGAAAGCAGCAGAATATCAGAGCTGGCTAGACAATGATGTCTTTGAGCTCGTCGATACACGGAAACTCGGAAACATCCGAAATTATGTCACTGGTCGATGGTTCCTGACTCTAAAAAGAGATAAGGACGGAAACTTCCTTAAGTGCAAGGCCCGATGGGTCCTAAGAGGTTTCCAGGATCGACAAAAGGACATACAGCAAACTGATAGTCCTGCTGCGAGTCGCCCAGGTTTCCGCTTTGCGATTCAACTAGCAGCTAACAAGCTGTGGAATCTGACACACATCGACCTAAAGACTGCTTTTCTGCAGGGTGAAGCCTATGATGAGTCGAGAGACATAATCTGTCAGATTCCTCCTGAAGCAGGTTATCTTCCCTACATTGCAGCGAGGATGAAGAAACCCGCTTATGGACTTAACGATGCACCTCGAAGATGGTGGAACATCGTTGATAAGGCACTCCTGTCTTACGGCCTGGTGCCAACCCTTGCGGATCGCTGTACATATGTTCTGTATGGTAAGAAGTCTGCAACAGCAGATGCTGAGATCAAGAAGTCTCAGCCAAAGACCATGGAATCAGCGATTGACTATCGCCTAGATCCCATAGCAGGCAACAATGCCAAGGGTAGACAGGTACATGGAGTAGTCTGTTTGCATGTAGATGACCTGTGCATGGCCGGTGATGACACCTTTCGTAAGGCCGTGATTGAATCGATCAAAAAGGAGTTTGCAGTCGGTTCTGAAGACACGAACTATATTATGTTTGTAGGACAGAGATTAGTCTGGAAGGATGCTACAGCATCAGTGCCAGCACATATCTCAGTAAATCAGAACCTAGCTGTTGAAGCTCTAGAGGAAATTGTTTTTGACAAGAAGCTCAACAATGAGCAACAATGCACACCACAGCAGCACACTGCTTACAGAAGTGTTTTAGGACAGATCAACTGGCTACAAAGCCTGACTCAAGCTCACATCTGTTATCGCTTCAGTCGGTGTGCGAGTAAGGCTGCCAAGCCTACTATCGGTGATATTCGAGAATTGAACAAGCTTGTTAGGATTTTGAAGTCTACTGAAGTAGAACTGCGTTTTTGGCCGCTGAAAGGAAATCTCAGAATCCTCGGTTACCCTGATGCCTCCTACAGGAACAATGATGACAAATCATCTCAGAGAGCACATGTTATTTTCCTTGCTGAAGATCGAAATCCAAAGCTAAAGGGAATGAAACAATCAGCAGCAGCTGCTTCCTCCAAGAAGAACGATTTCTCTGAATCCTCTATTAAGGAAACATCCTCGAGAGGTAGCCTGGTGGATTATGAGTCTCACAAGATTACGACAACCACAATGTCCACAACAGTGGCAGAGCTTAACGCACTGATGCGTTGCTTTGGTACTTGCTTGTTCCTCAAGGTACTCTGGGCAGATCTCTCATCAGAGACCGTACCCATACATATCAGAACAGATGCGAACAATCTTGTGACAACAGCAGGCACGACACACCTTCCAGAGCAGAAGGAAACTCACCACCTCATTCAGATGCTTCGTAAGGAATCCAACTCTGGATCTTTAGATGACCTAGCTCATGTAAGCTCGAAGTACTGCCTAGCTGCTGCATTAACAAAGCACTCGGCGCAACCTGATGAGCTTATCAAGGCTCTGGAAACAGGCAATTTACCAGAAACAGACATTCATCCACCCTTCCGTGAACTTCTTCAACATAAAGCTTTCACTGTTCGGTGGATCATAGACAATCTCAAGAATGCAGCCACAGCGGTAGCCTTCCTTGGAATTGATGTCTCAACAGAGATTTACCGATTATTTTACTGCCAAGGAATATGGTGGTAGTCTCGTTTGCTGGTAGCACAACCATGTGCTGGATTTTCTATTTAGACTGTTTTTCGTCTAAAAGAAAATTTGTGTCTGCGAGCTGCGTTTTCATTAAGATCGGACATGTTCATGAGAATTATATGTATCATCCGCAGCCGCTTTCAGCCTCGAGCCTTACAGCAATCAGCCTTTCGGGCTAACCAAGTTTTCCTGATCCTGTTTGGTCATTGTGCCGTAATGAGCACACGATCAAACTTCCGTAGCCGTGATGGACACGCCCTACCCAGGGCAGTGCAGGCGTACCATGAGCGACACCCACACATGGATAGCTCGTACCCCGAGTCTCGTCGGGAAGCATCACGTCGAAACACCGAACACGGTGGACACCGAATTCACAAACGTGAGAAAAATCATGAGACTCAATTCATCATCATGAATCACCAACAGGTGTTCAATCCGCATCCAAGAGATCTTGCTCAATTGATCTCACAATATGGCCATGCGAGTAGAGCAAGGCTCACTCTAAACTCCAGACATGGAGTCAGGCTCTATGAAGGAGTCCTTCAAGGACCATGGGATAACAGTCCCCTTGTATACTGGGATAACAATGTCGGTAATCACGCTCGTGACCCACACCAGTTCTGTACGATGCTTGCACATCACCTTCAGACAGGCCTCCCCCTGGAGGTAGAACAATGTGTGAGCCTTGATGGATCCGGAGAATATGACTATTCCTCCTCAGTGCCAAAACTGGCAGATGTAACAGGTCTCTCACCAGAGATGTGCTTCCACATTCTTTCCAAGACCAACAGAGTCGGAAGGTGGTTGGAACACTCAACAAGACACCTTCAGAACCAGCGCCCAGATCTCTTTGCTGGCCAACACAATTATCTTCTGGACATGTTCAAGTTGGCCGATGCAGAGCTCGCACAGTATACACGACAAGAGATCGCGCTTGGTGTCCTCCTCAACACTAAGTCTAGGTTTGTGGTCACCATGGTTTATAACAAAGATGGCAAGGCCGAAACCACAGATGCCGCCGTTAACATCCCACCGGATGCAAATGTGTTGACCAGGAGCAAAATTTTCCTTTCGGCAGTGGGAGGACACGGTTCACGACGAACTCTACCAAGAGCTGAAGAACCAGATCCTGAAGAAGAGAGACCAAGGTCACACATGACCATCTCAGACTTCATGGCAACGGGGAGCAATCCAGTGCAGTCCCGTGCACAGCGTATCTCCACTAACGCGCCGAGGCCCGTCGGCATGGAGGATTTTGTTCGACAGAACAACCCTTGTTACATCATGCATGCCACGGACCTACAGGCACTATCCTCAATCCTGAGGCACGGTCTGGTACCATCAAACCTCCTAGCGCAGGTGGTCACAGCACCAGATTTCCAAGCTCTTGTGAATGAAAACAGTCGTTCCAACAGGGACACTGTTCAGTTCTCAACGCTAAACCTGGCGAATCCCAATCCGACCATGTTGCGTGCCAACAAGGCACTGCTTCTGGTCTTCGATGCAAACAACGTAGTGAACGAAGTCACAAACCTGTGGCAGTCGCAAGTAGGGATGTTTGCTACACCAGATGTAGTGCATGCCCATACTCTTAGCGCCGTATTCGCACCCTCTGAAACACTCTGGGTATCATCGCAATACGATGAGCTCAAGAGCATCGGACCATGGTGGGCAGACCATTGCTCCGAACAGATGCCGTCAGCGACTTACTAGTCGAAGAAATGGTGCGCAAATTACGGCCGAGAAATCGAATCGGCACTTCGAAAAGTGGCAAGGCGAAATCTGCCACCAGAGCCTCCCAAGGCTAGATCTTCTCACAAGAAGTCTTTTTCTCTGCCACAGACAGAGGCTGACACAGCTCCAAACCTGGAGCCAACCGCTTCTGCAGGTGAGGTACCTCCGAAAACGGAGACTACTGCAAAGGAGATCCATCCGAGATCCAAGCTCGCCCGGCAGGCCGAGGCTGACAAGGATCCGGACAGTCTTATGGGACAGCTCTGGAACTCCGACGGCACCAGAAGCGCCACCGAAGTTCTTAAGATAACGACATGTCACAAACCTCCAGAACCTGTTCAGGATACTTCCGCCAACGTAGTTCCTCCCAAGGAAGAATCTTCTGGAACAGAGACGGAACCTGAGGAACCGGATCCTAACCAGGATCGTGACGAAGAATCAGACGATGAGTCGGCATCAAGCGAAAAGAGCTCAAAATCTTCGTCAGCCTCAGAACTCCGAGTTGATGTTAATCCGTCTCACAAGACGAACTCTGCACCTGCAGCGTCGGAGGAGAAGAAAGAATCTCCCACGGAAGAGATCACAGAGAAACTTAAGAAGGTCAAACTTGACCAACCAAAGCCTAAAGCAGAATATGTTCAGAGTTCAGACGAAGAGCCACAGAAACCAAAATCTCCTAAAAAGGAGAAGGAGAAATTCCTAGTTCTCTTCGATCCTGAAACAGAAAGTTATTATCGAGTCAACAGAAGCAAGCTCAACCTCGAATACGAGGAACCTGCTGATGAGGAAGATCTCGTAAGAGAACATGAGCGCAGCAGCGCTCGACTTCGAGAAAATCGCAAGCACCGAATCTCGAAAATCTCAAGCACCGAATCTCGAAGTCATCGTCTAACCCGG
>CAJNDT010003002.1:685000-772960 GCA_905221615.1 Symbiodinium sp. CCMP2592 | reverse complement strand
AGCTGTTTGAGGTCACACTCACCCTCTGGAAGCTGAGCCTTCTGCAAGGCCGAGCAATTGGACCATGACACTGACCTGGATCGGACACAGTTGGTGTATGTGTGAGACAATGATTACGACCAACAGTGTCATAGCAATAAATTATACTATTATTGTCTGACACTTCACACGTGCCACAACCATTCAACCGGCATGGCCTCGCCCAAGGTAGGTCGGTGTTCCAGCTGCTCCTTGGTCTGACAGCTTAGAGGCTTAGAGAGACATGGAACGACTCCACATTGAGGAATCTTGGCTGAAACTATTAATAAGTGTCCATAACCCTCCCATGTGTCAAAGACCAGTCTCCTTTCACATAAGAGCCATCAACATATGCAGCAAAAGACAGTCAGTGCCGCAATGACACAGTGTGCAGCCTCAGAAAATAGTGGCATGCCAATACGAAGGCCCAGGACTCTGAGACTGCTGCTTTGCCCAGCAAAAGTAGCAGCACTTCGGAGCCGCAGTATGACACTGACACCTCGGAGATACATGTTCAGGAGGCAGTGCTGTGATCTGAGTGTGCAAGGTGACACTACTGGGCAAAATCTCTCCCGAAGCACGCACGACAACCACGGTTCAACAATGCCCCTGCACACTCAAAATAAGCAGGTGTCCTTTTTTCCACAATGACACCTGCCATCTCATGTGGGAAGACCACAACGTGACGTCTTCACGTGACACCCCCACACTGGCAAAGTCGGCAATGACTCACTGCAGTCGAGCTGTGACACTAAGCCTTCAAGTCAGCAGTGTGACCACTGACCCTGACATCGCTAATCGACATCAAAAGCACGGTGCAGTGCATAACGCTTGCCCCAACCAGACGTTGATCGCCGAATCTTCGTCCGAGACCGTGACGCTTCATGCCTAGCAGACTTTCTTGACTTCTTGCCGAGCTTCTTCTTGGTCTTCTTCGCAAGCACCCTCCTGACTCTCTTTCTTGAACCCTTCTGATTCGGTAGTGACTGTGCCTCTGCAAAGAGTGGTAGAAGCAAAGCCTTGTCGAAGTTGTCTGGTAACACTGGCCGTCCATTGTTTCGCATGTCCTTGACTCTGAGAAGGCTCAGACCCACCAGTGTGACCGCTGCGACGACCTCGATGTGCCTGGGCTGTCGCTGTGTGAGGTGGGGTGGTTTTTATGGCACTACTGATATAGGTTTCGAAACGACATTTGCCGAGGCACATGGTGTTGCCTGCAAGGCTTGACAGCTGACTGCTTGTTATCGACACCGGTTCCAGCTGGTCCATTGGGAAACCATGTAGAATCATCTTCTCCATAGGGGTAATGACACTCTGGCTTTTGACACTGTACAGCACTGACCCTGGAGTGATGCAAGGGCAGTAGCCATCACAAGCCCAGGCACCGCGGCCAAGAGACTGTGACACATCCACAACCAAGTCATCCTTGCTGTGACACTGTTATGTCAGCTGCAGTGCGTCTTTCATCCGCGGTGTGAGTCCAGAGTCACCACCAGCTATGACTCTGCAAGTGTCCAGTCGGTGCGTTTTTCGAAACACAGCATGCTCACGCTCCCACTCTTGGACAGGTGGCCTTTTCCCTCTGACTCTAGTCTTGCATGTTGTGGGCTTGGGTTTTTGGCGTCTCTGACACTTCTCTTTCTCTGGATAAAGACTCTGTAGCTCATGATCCTTCCCCAAAAGACGATCATGTAGGCTGACACTCAAAGGGCGCTTCATAGAGTTGAAAACTTTGCAACCCAATGATTGAAGCGACTCTACATTGTCTGTGATCAAAAGGTCCTTCCTCAGTGCCAAAATATAAACTCTTGGACGCCTGACACTATGTCCCAGCATCGTCGGGCAAACGACAAAGTGGAACAGGCGATATGGCCTCAGGCACTGCATCCTTGACGCTATGTCGGAGATGAACCGCAGGATCCCGACAACGTTCTCGAAAATGGCTAACGCTGGTGTCAAGGCCAGAGTCACTTCCAGCATAGCCTGCATTGATGTATTGTAATTCATAAAATTATTATATATTATATCTGCTACTTATTTATAGGCAACAAAAACAATAATTCAATTTAAGCCAATTAAATATCTATAATATTGAAACCAAAATGAGATACTCTGCTAAGTAGTGACTATTAATGTGTCATATCAATGTGTCAGCCCATTGCAGGATGCTACACTACAGGGAACAGCTTACCGAATGACCCTGCCAATGGTGTTACATTACCCGCCCGGCCTTGAAGGGAGCAAAGTCCTGACTCTCGAAAAAGAGACTCCTGTTGTTGAGTCTTGACCACGGCTTGCAAGGGAAACCACAGTAATAGCTGTTGACACTGGGCAGTTCACTAGGGTGGCGACTGACCATGTCTTCGAAAACTTGTGGCTGACTCTGGCCCCGCTGCTTTGACGTCTGCACAATCCAGTCTCGACAATGTTTCATCTTGTCTGAAGCGAACTTGTGAGTGACACTGAGTCCGAGGGCGTGCAGTGCAAAGATCGGGGCATCAGCCCCACTGCAATCCGTGCCCACATCAAGATGGACGGAGCTGACACTCGCATCTCTCAGACCATGTTCCTGGAGCCAGGAAGTCCTCGAGGACTGACACTGGCAGAGCATTGGGCGAACCCAGCTGTTGAGACACTGCAATGGTTGCGACTGCGGCTTTCCATGGTCACGAAAGAAAACCATTCTGTCCGACTCTAATTTTCGCTGTCTGACACCGTTGCTAGTTTTGACACTCTGAATGCAATGAGCGGTTTCTCTAGCTGGCTTGCAGTCAACGATGAAGATTACATTAGATTATTTAATATGTCTTAAATTTCAATATTAACTAAATTCTTATTAAATTATTATTCTTTAAGTCACCCAAAACAACTAGTTCAGGATTAAGTGTTCATGATGCAACTGGCATTAATGAATCTGAAATCAATATCCATTTAATTTGTGCTACTTCAGAATACCAACTGCAGCTTCTCAACACAATTAATATAATCTGTTCATATAGTACTGACTGACCATTAAATCCAACTTGACTCTGCTCTTCGGACGAGCAGCAGAAGCTCACAGGCTGCATGCATGTGGAAAAAAGTCTGCGTCAGCTGACATGATTCAATCAATCACTGGCCTGATCTTGCATACACATTGAGTCCCCGGCAAAACACCGTGCACACGGATCTGCAAAGACACCTGGCCGGCCGAAGGCTGATATTGACAGCTGACAAACAGAGTTGAACAAACTGCCAAGTGCGAACCTAAAGAGGGAATTCAGCATGACAACCTGGCACTGGCTGCTGGCACTTGACACTCAGCAATGATTCGTCTTTTTCGCGCAAGCAAGCATCAAAACTGTGTCATTATGATGCACCACAAATTTGCGTGACGGTGCATCGTGACTTGACAATGTAGTCAACTGCAGCGATGACTCTGACTCTGAAACTGACCACCGGCTGCTTTTGCTTCCAAAACTCAGCAGGAATGACACTGCGACTCTGCAGTGAAAGCCAAACCCTCTTTCTTAGTGACCCAATGATGAATGACAGTCGTAATATAATACGACGACTATTATTTTCGACATATGTTCCATGTGATGGTCTGAAAAGGAGGGACATTGCTGACACTGCTTGAAACACAAAATTGCTCGTCACCTGTCATCACCATCTTCGGCCGCACTTGATTCTGACTCTGAGTCAGCATCACCCTCGTTCAGCTGCTCGAGGATGACATCTGCGAAGTGATTTTCGACCAGTGGGCCCAAGTCTTGGTCGAAGTAGTCGCTGTCCTTTGACGCTATGAGCTGGAGAGCCTTCAGGTCGAGAACATTTGACAACCATGAGTTGTGAACTTCATGTCGAGTGACGCTCACGTAACTGAGCCCGTCTTCCAGACAAACACAACCCAGGCAGCCTGACCCTGGTGTGAGGTCCACAACACATGACACGTCCAGGGCCCCAAGGAGGGCTCTCCACAACTCCTGACTCTTGGTCTCTTGGTAGAAGAGAGGGCAGCTGGCACTCGCATGCTTGGGAGGGCAGTCTGACCCTGCGAAGATCTGCTGCTTCTTCTCGAGACTGATCTTGGGCCGGCATGACACTTGGGGGACACCGAAGAAATTGAGGTCGTGGGTGGTAGTCTTCTGACGCTTGCCTGACTTCTTGTCGGTGGTTTTCCAGGGTGCTTGGAACTCGTCTGTCCGGTCCTTGACACTGATCTTGACACGGGTGACAGGAGGGATCAAATAGCCTCGCTCAAATGACTCTGACCCAGCAAAGATTTTCCTTGCCCGGGTGCTGACCCTCTTGCGGTTTGAGTAGAAGATGCCAACCTCGTGACTCTTGGGGAAGTGAGCCTCGATGAGCTTTCGTGACTCTCGAGAGCATCCATCCAGCAGCAGAATAAAGTCTGACTCTTTCTGGACGTGGCACTTGTTGAGGTAGTCGAAAAAAGGGGTGACGTCGTCACTGTTGACACTCGGGAGGCGGTTCCAGGCATTCTTGCCATCGACAAAGAGGTCCATCGAGAAGACCAAAAGCCGGTGACTCTCGTTGAGCTTACCGCTCCACGACTTGACACTTGTTTTGTCGAACAGTGTCTTCAGTGACTCTTTCGACTTGCCTGCACAAATCCCAAGTTGACAATGCTCTCTTCGGAGCTTCTGACCCTGTGACCAGACATGTTGGCGTTCCTTCTGACGATCTGACTCTTCAACTTCATCGTCATTTGGGTTCGAAGTTCGCCGAACAAGTTCACGGAATGACACTGGAGGTGAAGTGGAGGCAGTGACACTCGAAGAGGTGAGGTTCGTCAGAGCTGTCACTGTGGCTGACACTGACGCTGCGAGCTCGGTGCAGCTTTTCTTGGACTTGGAGTCCTCCAGCAGACACTCCAGCGGATCTTTGAAGTTGACAGCTGCCTGAATCAGCGGATGCAGGCATGCTTTCACAAAGGAACCACATGTGTGTGACACTACTACATGTCTCTCATGCACAAAAAGTGACACTGACACTGAGGACGTGCCTTGAGGTCATTCTCGAAATCACACTCCAGGAGGGCACGGAAGAGCTCGCATGACAACTTGCCGGCTTTGCAAAGATCGCCACTGACTCTCTCCATGGCAGGAATGTCGGCCTTGTTCTCGTTCTTCTCTGACACTTCACCGAGAGTCAGAGTTTCATCTGACATGGAGGCATCGACCATTGACCCTGTTTCCAAGGGTAGTGACTCATGAAACCGCAAAGGACTGCTGATCTTCTGCAAGGCCTTCATGATCTTGACACTCTCAGGATTGGGTGCGCTGCTGTGACCCTGGGACGAAGCAACCTTCACCATGTCCATGACAACTTTGAGAAGGAAGGCCTTGACACATGTGGTCTGTGCCCAGCCACCACCACCAGCCTTGTCGATGACTCCTAGGGTGTAGAAGCTGGTGTCGCAGTGCTCCCTCAGGAGTGACACTAAGCAGCTATCCAGACAGAACTGCACCAGTGACCCTAACTCTTGTGGTTGCCAACCAAACAATGACAACTGCTTCGAGCATAGCTGTACAAGTCGTGACAACTTGGTGTAGGAGCTGCTCCAAACATCACGGCCGAATTGACGCTGAATCTGGATCAGGGTCTGCTCTATGCCAGGTGACTCTGTCATTAGGGAGGCCACTTTGATCGCACCCTGCAACATGGTCGTGTTGACTCTCTGACCATTGAACTTCACACCTGACTCTTCAAAGCGCTTCAACACAGATGCTTGGCTGCCCTCAGAAGCGATCGCATTGACCCTCTTTGCGAAGGTGTGGAAGCTATCCGCCAAAGCACCGACCCTGACTCTCTCTGAGTGCTTCAAGGCCTCTATGATTAACTCTTTCTCATCAAGATTGAATGCCCGAATCGTGACACTCAAGGCCATTGTGTGGAGCTCCCAGACTCTTGACTCTTCCAGGGGCGGTAGCACAGTGGCCTTTGACTCTTCATCCAAAGCCTGGCCCATGCTCAAGTACCAAGCGAAAAGCCTGGCTGACCCTGCAATGAGCTGCAACCCTTTAGGCCACACAGGAAGTCGACCGAGATCTTTTGACTCTGCCAGGAACGGGTCTGAGAAATGCAGCCTGACTCCTGACACTTTCTTGGAGTTGTTGCTGACACTGTGCATCAAGGCAGTCTGAACCTCAATGACCTCTGACACCGAAGGTTCTTCAAGAAGAAGACGGTTGTGGCCCGGATGACCCTGACCCTGGAGAAACAAGGGAAACGGGTCCAGCCAGTAGATGGATCCACCAGCTTCATACATCGAGGTTCTTGTGACACTGACACTGCAATTGTCAGGGTTCCACACCTCCTTGTAGTTCGTGACTCTGGCCTTGTCACATGTGATCTCCAAGGGCGGGATGTCATGCAGCTTCTGGCCATGACTCTGGAGTCGCTCTGGAAGTTGTTGGTGCACCTGACACTGACACTGACATCAATTGTCAAATCAAACTACAACATAAAACTGACACTGTCTAGATTTGTCAGACGTCTGCGTATAAAATCCCCTAAGAAACACTGGCAAACTAAATCTGTTGCTAATTTCAGAGCCAAGCACAAAGCGAATGACACTCTTCATGAAAATGTACGCTCCAGTCGTCTTTGACTCTTCCTCGTCCGGAAGTGCAGGCATGGGCATGCGAGTTGACACTGGTGTGCTCTCCTTTGCCTTCAACTTTTCCACAGGAATAACCAAATCGTCAACTGGAGGTGACACTTCTGGCTCTTGCTCAGCCATTTTCACTGTCGGTGACGCTGGAGGTGAAGCTGGCTTCTGTGACCCCTGCTGGGGAGTCGCCTGAGGCCTTGGAGGCAGCTGACTCTTGGGCGATTCGGAAGGCTGCACCAAAGGCTCTTTCTGTTGTGGCACTGACCCTGAAGGCTCTTTCAGTTGCAGCACTGACCCTGAAGGCTCTTTCTGCTCTGGCACTGACCCTGTGTCAGGCTTTTTCGGGGCCCGTCTTGGCTGCACCACTTTCGGGGCAGGGTTGACCATGGCGGATGACACTGACTCTGTGCTAGTGGCTCGAATGATCCTAGATGGCAAGATCTGCGACTCTTTACGTTCTGGGGTATGCCAATACCTCGATCGTTGGCGCCAACGGCCGACCTATTGACATGTGCAGAACGCATGAGCCAATACCTCAAAGAGCTCAGACAAGTGTTGACGCTATTGGCATATGCATACTGGGTATGCGAATACCTCGGCCGTTGGCGCCAACGATCGAGGTATTGGCATACCCAGTATGCATATGCCAATACCTTTTACAGCGAAGTCTGACCTCTGATGTGCAGCGGGCCTTGGTTCTCTCGACGATGTGACTCTGGATGGGCGTTACCTGAAGCGGGCACAACTGTGCAAACCCGGCATGCACAAGCTGCTGGGGCCTGACACTCCATTTTCCCCCAAGGTCCCCATTGCTCTCGAAACGACCACAGCTGTGGGTCTGACAACTCAATGAAACTCAGAAAGATATTAGTGTATAACAAACCCTATTAGTCTTCATGTGATGGATGCTTGGCCCCTGGGAAGGCTTTCCTGACTGCGAAGTCACAAGATTGACGACTTATTAGTATAGAATAATACAGAAATGTTGAGTTGCTTTTTATACAATTCCAATCTAACTAATTAAAATGAGGTGACGAAGCAATTTGAAGAGGCATCTCTGCAACAAAATTTCACTGGACTAATGACACTGCTGCACAACACCCTGCCTGCACAAGCTGCTGGGGCCCGACCTGGCAAGACATCTGCATCTTTGAACTGTGCTGACTCTCCGGAAGGACATGCAATCTGAACTCTCCAGACAGCAAACGCCAATAATGACTGTTGACACTCCATTTTCCCCCATGCTCCCCATTGCTCTCGATACGACCACAGCTGTGGGTCTGACAACTGAGTGAAGGAAACTCAGAAAGGTTAGTGTCTAACAAACCCTAGTAGAGAAGGCTCGTACTATTCGTCTCTTCTAGGTAGGATTGACACTGACACTAACCCTTCTTGACCCTTGTTTTTGGCTTCTTGGCTACTGGAGCTGACACTCCAAAGTGCCAAGCATTGCCTTTCTTTCCAGGCACCTGTCGCCTTGGGCACAAACGCCTGACTGCTGCCATTGCAGTGTGTAGTGACTCTAAGTCACTTATCTCAAAGCGGGCTTCTGAAGCCTGACAACTGAGTGTCCAAACAGATTCACGATTTTGGCAAATGTGTTTCATGACTCTGCTGACACTCGGGTAGTTGTGCTGAAACACTGGGGTTAGACAAAATATTATTGACTCTCCAGTGAATGCTGCGGGCTTGTAGTGTCTGATACTTTCCATCCTGGACTGACTCTGCCAGTCTTTCTTCCCGATCAAGCCACCACCATATGCCACCAGAGTCAGATAGGCCATGACACTGCCAAGCCTTGAGGTATTTTGGAAGGTTGTTGCACTTATCAAGTGTTGGTCTTAGTCTCAGACCTGACTACATGAATCAATCGTTTTGGGAAAATGATCAAGCCCGGGCCAACACACTTAAATATTGACTGTGTATTGAATAATATTAAAGTGACACACATTAAATTAAACTTAGTATTCTCTGACACTCTGTAAACTGTAGCAATTATTATTAATTAAATAACCCATCTCAACAAACAAATCCGATACTGGTCATTAAGCCTCACAATCGAGATTCGATGAACGGAGCTGTTCCATTTTGACACTGTCATCGACCACAAGAAGATTTGCCTTCCTGACCTCTGCAAAGTCGACCTTGGCCAATTCTCGAGGACGCTTGTATGTGACGATGGAGGGAATGTCACTGACACCGTCTTTGGTCAAGTCCAGAACCAAATCGTTGTCTCCAAACTGTGGCACTGTAACATGACACTGTCCAGAATATTGCTTCATGACACTGCCTCTCCGTAGCGGTGGAAGACTTGGCTTGATTCTGAGCATATTTCTCTGACGCTCCACCTGGCTGTTCTGCTCTCGGAGGACAGTGACTCTGTGGAAGTCCTGCAATGCCTTGTTCCACTTGGGGTTTTTTTCCATCTTGTGACACTCCTTCCGGTGCACTTCCTTGACACTGAACCCGAAAAATGTTTGTTCAGGGGCCTTGCCCGACACTAAAGTTCGGATTCCTGCTCTCTGACTCTGCTGCAGTGCAGCGAAGGTCCCTTTCTTCTTGACTCTGACAGTGCCCTTGTCAGCTCTCTGCTTGTAGCTTCGAAAGCGCCTGCCATGACGCTGAAGCCACAGGTCAGCACAATCGCGTGTAAACTGTGTGAACGACAAGGTCTTTGACTCTGACACATCGGCTTCGTTCACACTGTACCCAGGGACATGAATGGGGGTGGCCACCTCTGACTCTTCCTTGGGCCCATCCAATCGAAGTTCAAGCAGGTCTGACACAGTAATGCCATCCAAGTCAAGTGGACCCTTTGACACTTGCAGGAAATTGCGCAGCAGACTCAAATCTCTCTCCACACAACATTCCCCGTCCAAGATGGACAGGTAAAATGACACTATCTGAGGGAGTGCATCTGACAATGTCAAATGACGACTGCCTTGCAGTGCAGTGCCAATCCCAAGGACCCTGGCCCAGGCAGGTCTGTTGTCGTGCTGTTTCGCTGCTTTTGACACTGTGCTAGGATCTGACACCAACTCTGACATGACTCCTTCGAACTGCTGAAAAGCATCTGAACTGCTGACATTGACAGCTCTTGACCTGAATCTGGAATCCAGCGCATCAAGAATAACTCATGACTGTAAGCTTTAATAATCAAAGTTTTGGATGACACAAAAAACGGACTAAGCCGATCCAAGGTACAGCTTTTTCAAGCGAATGCGAGCCATCTGCAGAAGTTGCTGCCACGTATCTGACTCTCCACGATCCAAAGCTCGCTTGGCTTTGTCCCATGACACTAAGTCGAAGACTGTAAACACCATGTGCAGGTCACCAGTGTGGTGGTCGGCATTGACTCTGGCAATGCAGGCATCAGCAGCAGCGGAAACCGACTGCATGACATCTTGACACTGTTTCTTGGACAAAGGTCCCCACAAATGGTGCAGCTTTCCAGAATAGCTTACAGCTGACGCTTTCATGGCATTCTGCACAGCCAACAAAGACCATGTGGTTTCATCTGACCCTGTTGCTGAAGCTGGAAGATCTGCGAGCACGTGGCCTTCTATGAAAAGCTTTGTGACCCTGTGGACAAAGTCGTCTTTCTCCGCTTGACACTTGCTGATGTCGTGGTCGGCAACGTCACAGAAACGAATGACCCTGAGGAGTTCACAGTGGAAGTCGGCAGACACTCCTGCTGTCAAGACGTGCTTCGCTGTCATTTGCTCAAGGAGTTGCTGACAACTCCATCGCATATTTGGTGTAAGCCTGACATCTGACGCTTGGTAGGCGAGAAGCAGAGCAATCGGCTCCAGGAGCCGAACATATTGACTCTGTGGCTTAGCACAGCTGTCGAAACGCTGTTTGGCAAAGCTCAGGGTGCTGATTGCACGCTTGACACTCTCACTGTGCGAAGAGTTAGGCTGACACTCAGCCTGGATCGCTCGGAACTTGAGCTTCCACTGTTCCGAGTTTTGCAAACTCGGAATGACTCTGCAGAAGTGCTGCCAAAACTCTGCAAACTGACTCTCCATTGTCAGTGGCAAGCCAGCACGTCTGAACTGATGTGCCCGGTCTATGACGCTGATCTGGAGGTTCGGCAGGCAAGTTGCTCGCATGACACTCATGCTTTTCTTCATACATTTCGCTCCGTCTGTCGAGCAGGATCTGACACTCGAGAGGAAGTGTGTCACCAAGTCAAGGTCGACTGACTCTTCATCAAGCACCACGGAAAGCTTCTCAATGCCAACCTTGACACTGTCAGAAACCTTCACACTGTAGTCTTCTTCCAGATCTTGCAAATCCGTCTCTGACGCTTTTCCATGGTGTGTGAGAACTGCAAGGACGCCGGTGAAGACAGGGCAGTGTGACTCTTCGGATTCGTCTTCAGAGGACTTCCTCTCGCCAGCAACTGCTCTGAAGCGAATGACCCTGAAGGGGGCCTTGTCATCCAACGACACTGAAATAAACTTTGCTGACCGAATGACACTTCGCTTTCGCCTGCGAGTGACTTCTGTCATGATCTGAACCATCTGCTTGTACATTTTTCGCGAGCACTGACCCTGGCGAAGTCCGATGAACGACTCGGTCCGGGACTGACACTCTGCTTTCAAGAATGACACTGGGCTCTGCACCATCCTCCACGCACGAAGCCAGTCTGCCAACTCAGGAACATGACCCTTCAGTCGATCCTCGTCCTCTCGAGGCATCATGACGCTGCAACTGAGAGGCTCATCCGGACACTGCATCATATGCACTGCTCGTCGGTGCATCTGACACTGCGAGTGCTGGTACAACGCTGACGCTTGCATCTGACTCAGTGCTCGGATCTCATATCTGGCCCATTTGGAATCCCAGCGATGACTCTTCCTGCTGCCTGTGACCTTGACACTGAGAGAGCGGGCTCGAAGGGCTGCGCAGGCAGCACATCCGAGACCCCATGGCCCTCCCATTTTCTTGGGTCTTTCTTGGAGCCATGTGACTCTGACCCTCTTGCCAGCACGTGTCTGCAGAAAAGAGCCGTGACTCTGACACCATTTGACTCTGAATCTCTGGAACCAACATCTTGGACAGGACTGATCGAACTCGTCATGACACTTGCCATTGCTTTCTGTCTGGACGCTGACACTGGTGTTGTTGAAAGCTGTCATCTTTCTCTTGGTGCCATGTGCAGATGCCAGCTTCTGACTCTTGGGTCTGTCCGAGCAGGAAACTTGAAGTGCTGACTCTGCAGCTGCAGCAGAACGAGTTCTGACCATGGAAGTTGACACTTTGCCAGACGAAGGGAACACCTTGTTGTCGTAACACTTCTGCAGTTTGGAGGGTGCACAATGCGCACGTCTCAGCATGGCAGCGATGACTCTGACTCTGCTGTTTGTTCTGAAATGCTCAGTTGCTGACACTTCTTGGAGACACACTGTTTCCAACCCACACCGTGTGCTATCTGAAGAATCCTTTGAATGTTGACTTTGACTGACCTGAAGCACTGAGAATCCAAATAACTTCAACGGATCCAAAATTACCTACTGTTGCGGACGGCTCATTGTCGTATTTTGGCCAAGTGCCTCCCATTAATGTGTTCAAGGCAGAATTTTGGATCGCGAGACAGGACTTACTCATTATGACATCTCCGCAGCAGCAAATTGCTAAGGCGTCTCTGCTTCCCCGCTTGTATTCAATTGGAGCAAACCTGGCAGAGGACTATAAATCACAACAGTGCAACCGTGCCAAGAAGGCCTGCTGACCCGCTGGGCATCCGCCGGCGAAAGGGCTTCAACACCTGAGGCAGTTGGCTGCTCCATGCTATTATTATTAAGGGACTCAAGAATGACAATTTGAATCAGAATTGCTTGACACTGAAATCCTACTTGTCAAGTCTCAAAGACCCGAAACCCCTCAGCTGTCGAAAATCTCCTGGCCCAATGACACTGGGTGTAGATAGAAACAAGCGGCAGCACACCAACGCTCGCAGTGCACACCCACACACAGACTGAGCAAGTGGCACTGTGCGGTCAGGCTGACCACCTGTGACTAAAATATTAGTGTGCGACTTGGGTGCGAGTTGGGTTTTTGCAAAAAACAACACAGTGATCTGACACTTGACCATGGGTAATACTTATACTGACTGTTTCGAAGATCTGAGGAACCGAGGGGATGGGACATGAACATGACCTGCCACTTGCCTGCGATAGATGCCCTGCTAGGCTTCGATTGGTACATGCATGCTGCCATGGGGCTCAAGTAAGCCAACATATGCCACTGAGTTTGACTCTATTTGTTATTGCTGCTGGAATCTAAGGCTTGAGGCTGAAGACAACAAAGACAACTAGTAGTTGTGAGCTCTGGCAGCGAATGGGACTTGCCGCACAAAGTGCTACTTAGTGGAATTATTGGAAGATTAACTACTAGCGGCGAATGGGACATGCCGCGAACAGGAAAGGACTGTGGCTCTCAATTCGGTTTTACACAGGGAAAACTCAGCACAGGGCTATCCACACCAGGTGCTCCAGCTCGCTACCTGGCAAAAGCTTGCAGGCACCCAGCCAAATGGGGCAAGATAAGACTCTGAATTTCCTGAAACCAGCAACGGCTCCTGAATTATTATATATCTTATTTAATTTAGTGCAGTCAGACGGGGCTCTGGCTGACTCATCACTCATCCACAGGCAGATCACCACAGGCCTGTCACAGCAGTGGGTCATGTTTGGCAATGAAATGCTGGCTGATCTTAAATTGATATGACTGTCGTGACGATGGCAGCATTCAGAGCACTGACTGTTTTGACGCTTACTCTGGCAGTCCATCTTGTCTACTAAAAGGGCACCCCATAGCCCAGTGACACTCACCTGCTCTCATGTTCTTCACGGTCGTGAGCTTTTTTTCGACTGACACTGCCAAATATTTCTTGCGGCACTCGTCTTCGTCTTTGACACTGGAACAGGCAAACGAGAATGAGACGAGGCTTCTGACACATCCTGGCAGCTGCTGTCCATGACGCTCAAATCGTTCCACGATTGACATTGCTGAAGCGATGACACTATAGGCAACAGCATCACCGAATAAGCTTTTCAGCTCAGCAATCTGACTCTCGAGCCTCAACCGCATTGTCTGGTAAATCCCAGTCGTCGCTACTGGGTGTTCTGACACTGCAGAGGAGGCGCCATCATGACACTGACTTTCAGAAGAGTGTGCTGGCAAAGGCTCTGACGCTGTCCCACATCGAGGTTCACTCTGCATCCGGGATGTGGTTCTCCCACAAGGTGTCTTTGCTGACTCTGTCATTGCTGTAGCAGACGGACCAGACCATTGATATTTGACACTGCCCTCAGGCTTGGCATGACCCTCCTGGTCAACTGACACTTTGAGACGCAGTCTACGGCATGGCTTCTTCTTGTGTCGCCCGCGATGACTACTGCGGCAGCCTTCACAGTAGTTATTCGGCTTGCGCCGAAACGTTCTGGCACCGCACAAACGGCAGGCAAACCCAGCCATGACTCTGGCTCTGTAAAGCAATGATTTCTTATTATCTGAACTTCTCGAAACTGACACTACTGTAATACGACGACTAAGGTACTGACTGGTGACTAGTCATTGAACTTAACTTTGATTGTCTGGCTGTCATTGCACTATGAACACAGTAGCAATACAATGAGATTTAACAGTTGACCCGATGTGGTTGTTCTGAGCAACTTCCTGTGTTGTCGTCGTTCTGCGAGCAGGTTTTGCTGACTCTGCTAACGGCCTTCATTGATTGACTGAGCAAAATGACACTGAAAGTGCTGAATGACATGACCACTGGCACAGGACAACACTCGCAGGCCCCGCCTCAGGTCTTGCTCCACATCTTCTCGAACAAAGGCAAGGCTTATGAGTCCCATAAGCTTTGCCTTTGTTGGAGAAGTTGTGGCAGGATGATGTTGACACTGTCAGCCTCGGCCATGCATGGAGTGGTGACTACACCCTCACGTCTCTCTGACTCTCTTATACAGGCCAAGTATACCTCTAATTCACTCTAGCAGCTGCAAGGCAACACTCCATTCCCTCAGCTGTTCCTGGGCTTCCAACGGACGTCTGCCAAATGGCTCGGACGAGTGGGTGTCTGGCACATTCGGCCAAGAGATCCTCATAGCCGAATGTGCCAGACACCTACCTGGGGGCCAAACTGCACACACACACACACTCTCTCTCTCTCTCTCTCTCTCTCTCTCTCTGTGCTCAAGCACTTGCAAGGTGACCCTGCTGCAGACGTTCCTGCCTCTGCCGTTGGCCGGGCCAAGCACCTGCGCAAAGACACACATCGAATCTGAATCCATGTGGTAAATCTTGACTCTGAGAAGTCCGACAGCACACGCACTCGATTTTCATGACTCTCGGCTCTGGTCACGAGACTCCGACACACTGTGGCACATGCCAAAAAAGTGTAAAAGTGTCCAATGTACAATGGTTGACACTAGGAGTGCTCGCTTGTCACCAGAGGATTCCGTGTGCCAGTGTCAGCCAGGTGACTCTGCAACTCACCAAGTTCAAGAAGTATGACTCTGACACTGATTAAACATCAGTAGAATCAGAATAGGAGTTTTATTATTTATGGCTGGCTGGCTGACACTACTGCGTTGACGCTGCGTCTTCCTGCAGCATTTCTAGGTCTTGTATGGCTCTGAACCTTGCCCAGCTGTCGTACCGGCCATATGGCTTTTGCCATTTGGCCTGTAACGCTTGTGTCCTTGGCTGCAAGCCGGTGCAAATGACACTCTCACTGGATCTGCCACTGTATGTAAGCATGACACTGACTAACACTCGAGATTGGCATGATGTTTTTGCAAACCAAGCAGCATAATCAGACCTGCACGTACATGACCCTTGCGGCCAAACGCCAGAAGATCCCTGACGCTGTTTTTGGTCTCCTCGGAGAAGGCGATGTCATCCATCATCTCGTCCCTGAGCCAAGAATCAGACAGAAAGGCAATGACTCTGGAATCCACATGACAGGAAAATATGCAGCTAGGCCACATGACACTGCGGAAGTCGGTTTCAGTGCGTCTTGACACTGGGTTCGGCCGTGGGAGACGTGGGTAGTCCACGTCTCTTGGGCCCAGACCACGGCCAGCCCCTTTTGGTCGCTGACCCTTTCCGGCTTGGTTCGGATCGGCCTGGGTCGATGACGCTGCTGCAGCGGCCTGGGACGGGGTAGCTGGCTGACGCTGACGGCTGGGGTAGTTGAAGTCAGTATTGACACTGTCTTCCCACTCGTGTCCCAGGTGTTGCGGGTCGTTCCTGGGAAAGGATGACGCTTCCCACCAGCGGTTCCATTGCTGATTCCTCGGGGAGCGCCTGCTCCAGTCGTCCTGACCCTGCTGCGTCTGCTGCTGTGAGTTGTTCTGACTCTGCTGCTGCTGATGCCAGCCCCAACCATTGCCTTGACCCTGACCCCAATTCTGCCATTGCTCCTGACCCTGGGCTCGATTTCGCCTGTTGGAGCCTGATCGGTTGCGACCCCGACCCTGTTGGCCGTGATTCCAAATCTGGTCTTGCTGACCCTGACCCTGGTTCCAGTAGTAGTTGTTGGCGTTGGGGTCATAGTAGTTGGTATTGGCATCAGCTTGACCCTGGGGCTGCTGCGGCTGCTGCGGCTGTGGCTGGTCTTGCCGCTGTTGACCCTGTGCCTGCTGCGGCTGTGGCTGTTGCTGGTCTTGCTGCTGTGGCAGGCTGCTCTGATCCTGACGCTGCTGCTGGCTTGGCGGCCATCGGTCCGCACCCCAGTCGCCCTGCGGTACCTGACTCTCAGACGGCTCGTCCTGCGGCTCCTCCGTTGGCTCGTCCTGTGCTGGATCGGTGGGGGCTTGACTCTGGTCGGCAGGTGCTTCAGTCTCCCGACTCTGCTCCTCGGAGGGTTGGTCACTGGTGGCAGCTTGACCGTGACCCTGGTCCTCATGGGTCAAGTCAACGGTCTCAGCCTGCTGTTGACCCTCGGGTGGACTCTCGGGCTGCTGTGGACTCTGGGGCTGCTGTTCAGTCTGACTCTGCTGCGGTGCTTCCCACAAACCCGGGGGTGCTTCAGTCTGACTCTGCGGCGGTGCATCCCACAAACCCGGTGCAGACTCCGGCTCCTCAGTGACGCTGATCCACTGAGCACTGTTGGCCATGGAGTCGGGAACCGGAACCTCCCTTTGGCTGACATATCCCCAGTGACTACTCTGAGTCATGTCTTGGATCGTCTCATGATGACTCTGGGGCGGGTAGTGCTGCTGGGTCGCTGACGCATGACTCTGGGTCTGGGAGGCCTGGTAGGTCCGGTGCTGGGTCCCTGACGCTGCGTCTGGAGGTCTCACCGAGCTGACACTGTCCCCCTGGATCTCCAAGGAGCTGACCGTCTGCCCCATTGACCACTGGCAGGGGGCTGCAAATGCAAGACACTGTGCAAATGCATGACACTGTGTATTAATTCAAACACACTATAATGTGAGTGACCCTCGTGCCTGGGAAGCCATGTCGTCCTCGTAACCTTCCTGACCCTGAGATGTCCGGGAATCCATATTGGCCTGACCGTGACTCTTAGATGTCGGGGAAGCCATATTGGCGGTTTAACCTTAGTTGCGATCTGACACTGGCAAACCGTGGCAGTTGACTCTGAGCGGCACACATTAAAACCAACTGCAAACAAGTGACTCTCGCAAGTTCGTTTGAACTGTCTTGATACACCACCCGGACTTGTTTGACTTCTCCTGCTCGCACAAATGGCGAGCCACGTCTGCCCCTGACTCTGGGGAAATGAAGTGCAGGAGGAAGAAGACCTGACAAGCAGTGTCAGTTGACAAAACTAACAGCACAAGTGACACTCAAACTGTGCATTGCCATGTCTCAAACACACCTGCACCGCACCACGGTCACAACCCTCAGCTGACACTTGGTGGTTCGGAGGCAGCAGGGTGAAGGCGCGAGACTGACCCTGAGGTCGCCAGTCGGCCATGAACCAAAAAAGGCGTTAGCTTGCTCTGTGCCAACAATCTCCTGACACTAAATGACTGAGACAGAGTAGTCGAAAATCACTTAACTCTAACTGCAATGCTGCAAAATATCTGTTTCTGATGTTCTGGTCGCTGACAACTTCACATGCTCATGTTGACACAGCGAGCCCACGATCTTGCAGAGGATAGCAATTCAATGCAACACATGGCATGACTCCGCAAGTCTGACAGTCTGACACTGAGCAAAGCAGAAAGGGGCTGGCACCTGCTGCATCTGGCAGGATGACACTGGAATGTGGAAGCCTGGCACACGTTGGGGCGATAAGATGACAATGAATCACACTACTCTGCAAGCAGCTTCACTGCACTGACCCCTGCTGCAACATGACTCTCATGACCTCCTGGCCTCTCCGCTGCGGCCATTGTCGATGTGCCTCAGTGCAAAGGCAATCAATGACACTAATAGAAGCAAACATGCACTCGCAGGGACTCACCGAAACACTTTTTTTGACAGTGCCCACAGTCGGCTCGAAAGGCACTAGAGCTGCGATTCGTCAAAAAGTCTACACTGACACTCCGGCTTCTATAGCTAACGGAGTGCGATGGCATGACCCTGAGTCATCCGACCATGTGGTGCCTAGATAAAATTGCTAAGCTCAATAAATTAATTAGTTATTAAAAATTAATGACACTGAAGCAAGGACTGGCAGCTACTTCTTGGCTGACTCTGGGTTTGCCGTTTGCACAGGAGGTTTTGGGTCGCCTGACACTGTCTTTGCGACAGAAGGTGTCTGGGCTTTGGTGGGCACAACGTTCGCTTTGCCCGCTGACCCTTTGAGCTTGTCACGCTCTGCTTTGTAGCGGTTGCATTGCTTCTGACTCTCCTCCAACTGCTCTCGCAATTTTATGCGCTGACCCTGCTCAAAGTCGCGATCTTCCTTCTGCTTTTTCAGTGCGCCTTGACACTCCTTCGGGGCGAGCAGTTTCAGAATCCATGTTATTTTCAGCGTAGTAATTAATATATTTGAATTCATTATTATAATAATTAACAATTGCTCATGACACACCGGTCCTCCAGAAAGAGCTTGCACTTCTTATGCTCTGACTGCTCCGCCTCGAGGCTGTCCTCCAAGCGCTTGACCCTCTTTGTGTGGACTTCCTCCCTCTTGTCCTGTTGTGCCAATGACTCTACCTCCTGCAGGGCGAATTTCTTTGCGTGGTCATTCTTGAGATCCTTCGGGCAAGCAAAGAACACATGGAGAAGGTTTAACAATATTAAATCTGTATTTGATCAATGGTCAGTTATAAGATAGTAAAGTAAGTTAGTAGTCTAATTTCTAAAACCCTGAGTCTTATGCAGTTGAAACAAGTTGTCCTGAATGACTCTGCTGTGGTGTTCTTCCATCTCAGATTTTTCCTGACGCCATCGACGTTCTCGTGACTCTAGCTCCGCTTGGGCTCGGGCCAGCTGTTCCTGTTCAGGAATGAGAAACAAATAATTAAATATTATAATAAAACTTGACGACATAATATTGTATCATGGCACTGATATAGTCTCATTCTTAGTATTAATGAATTAGAATTTACAATTCTTATTTCAGATGTCCTGCTGACGCTCGTTCTCCAATTCCAGTCGGCCCAGCATATTTTGTGCACATCGGTGCATTGACCCTCGCAGTTGGGAGGATGTGCTCTCAGTCCTGCGGGGAATGCAACTTGTGACTGCTGCATTCCGAGCACTGACACTAAAAACTAAATTTCCATGATCCCTCAATCACAACAGTCCTTTCCCCCTTCTCACCCTTGCTGCCACGTCCACGGAGGCGATTCACCATGGCTGTGACACTGGTGAGGCTACGATGATCAAGGAGGTCAGGGATAAAGATGACACTGCTGTAGCTTTGGTATATAACGAGTGTGTACGTGTTCAATGGCAATGTCAAATGACTCTGCCCTGGGCCCAAAGCCAATCTGTCCATGCCAACCAATGACACTCAAGCCATGTGCAATCATCGGCCATCTTAACTTGCAGTGACTCTGGTGGGAAGCACTCAGCGCCCTGCCATCAAGAAGATTGGAGGGCAAGCCGCTGACTCTCAGCGGCTTGCTCTCCAGTCTGCCTGTGACTCTGGCTGTGGAGGGGTCTGGCCTCAGACGTCATGCATCTGACACTCAGCAGCCATGACACTCCACAGTCACTTGCGCAAGCATGCTGGCTGTGACACTGCTGCACTCCACTGTTACCGCTGACTGTCCCTGGGCAATGGATGACAATGACCACTGCCCCTCCTGACTCTGCTACTTAGGCAGCGTATGGTTCTTGCCGCATGACTCTCAAATACCACTCTCAAGCCATTGGCCATGACACTGCCACGGCGAATTTGTCATGCCGCAACACCGTAACACTGCACCCTCAGGCGACAACCTTGACTCTGCAATCGCTCAGCGTCCTGCCATCGCCTGACACTGGAAGGTCTGGCCTCAGTGATGCAATCTGACACATGACACTGGCAAAAAACTGCTCTTGCAAGTCACTGCTATGACACCCTGCCGACATACCTATGGCATGTGACTCTAGCAGATTTTTAAAGTCAGCACCTTGAATCAGAACATGACTCTCTTCCTAGCTCTGGTTCATGCCGCATGACTCTCAGATGCTACCCTCAGACCCTGACACTGCTAGCGGCGAATGGGTCATGCCGCAACCAAATGACACTACACTCTGAAGCGATGACCCTGACTGCAATCGCCCAATGTCCTGCCATCGCTTGACACTGGAAGGTCGGGCCTCGGTGATGCAATGTGATATATTATGTGACACTGACAAAAACTGCTCTTGCAAGTCACTGCCATGACACTCTGCCGACCTACCTATGGCATCTGACTCTAGCAGATAGATGATAAGAACATGACTCTCATCCTAGCTCTCGGCGGCGAATGGTCCATGCCGCATGACTCTTTTAGATGCTACCCTCAGACCATGACACTGCTAGCGGCGAATGGGTCATGCCGCAACAACATGACACTACACCCTGGATGCCTCTGTGCTCTCAGGCGCTGACCCTGACTGCAATCGCTCGGTGTCCTGCCATCGCTTGACACTGGAAGGTCTGGCCTCAGTGATGCAATGTGATACATGTGACACTCACAAAACTGCTCTTGCAAGGCACTGCTATGACACTCTGCCGGCCTACCTATGGCATGTGACTCTAGCAGATTAATAGACGATAATTTAATTGAACAATATGACTCTCATCCTAGCTCTCGGCAGCGAATGGTCCATGCCGCATGACTCTCTCTTAGATGCTACACTCAAACCCTGACACTGCTAGCGGCGAATGGGTCATGCCGCAACAAAATGACACTGCACTCTGAAGCGATGATGACCCTGACTGCAATCGCCCAGTGCCCTGCCATCGCTTGACACTGGAAGGTCGGGCCTCGGTGATGCAATGTGATACATGTGACACTGATAATACAACTCTTGCAAGTCAGTGCTATGACACTCAGCCGACCTACCTATGGCATCTGACTCTAGCAGATAATAATAGACGATAAGAACATGACTCTCATCCTAGCTCTCGGCGGCGAATGGTCCATGCCGCATGACTCTCTTAGATTTTGCCCTCAAACCATGACACTGCTAGCGGCGAATTCGGTCATGCCGCAACAACATGACACTACACCCTGGATGCCTCTGTGCTCTCAGGCGCTGACCCTGACTGCAATCGCTCGGTGTCCTGCCATCGCTTGACACTGGAAGGTCTGGCCTCAGTGATGCAATGTGATACATGTGACACTCACAAAACTGCTCTTGCAAGTCACTGCTATGACACTCTGCCGGCCTACCTATGGCACGTGACTCTAGCAGATTAATAGACGATAATTGAACAATATGACTCTCATCCTAGCTCTCGGCAGCGAATGGTCCATGCCGCATGACTCTCTCTTAGGTGCTACACTCAAACCCTGACACTGCTAGCGGCGAATGGGTCATGCCGCAACCAAATGACACTACACTCTGAAGCGATGACCCTGACTGCAATCGCCCAATGTCCTGCCATCGCTTGACACTGGAAGGTCGGGCCTCGGTGATGCAATGTGATATATTATGTGACACTGACAAAAACTGCTCTTGCAAGTCACTGCCATGACACTCTGCCGACCTACCTATGGCATCTGACTCTAGCAGATAGATGATAAGAACATGACTCTCATCCTAGCTCTCGGCGGCGAATGGTCCATGCCGCATGACTCTTTTAGATGCTACCCTCAGACCATGACACTGCTAGCGGCGAATGGGTCATGCCGCAACAACATGACACTACACCCTGGATGCCTCTGTGCTCTCAGGCGCTGACCCTGACTGCAATCGCTCGGTGTCCTGCCATCGCTTGACACTGGAAGGTCTGGCCTCAGTGATGCAATGTGATACATGTGACACTCACAAAACTGCTCTTGCAAGGCACTGCTATGACACTCTGCCGGCCTACCTATGGCATGTGACTCTAGCAGATTAATAGACGATAATTTAATTGAACAATATGACTCTCATCCTAGCTCTCGGCAGCGAATGGTCCATGCCGCATGACTCTCTCTTAGATGCTACACTCAAACCCTGACACTGCTAGCGGCGAATGGGTCATGCCGCAACAAAATGACACTGCACTCTGAAGCGATGATGACCCTGACTGCAATCGCCCAGTGCCCTGCCATCGCTTGACACTGGAAGGTCGGGCCTCGGTGATGCAATGTGATACATGTGACACTGATAATACAACTCTTGCAAGTCAGTGCTATGACACTCAGCCGACCTACCTATGGCATCTGACTCTAGCAGATAATAATAGACGATAAGAACATGACTCTCATCCTAGCTCTCGGCGGCGAATGGTCCATGCCGCATGACTCTCTTAGATTTTGCCCTCAAACCATGACACTGCTAGCGGCGAATTCGGTCATGCCGCAACAACATGACACTACACCCTGGATGCCTCTGTGCTCTCAGGCGCTGACCCTGACTGCAATCGCTCGGTGTCCTGCCATCGCTTGACACTGGAAGGTCTGGCCTCAGTGATGCAATGTGATACATGTGACACTCACAAAACTGCTCTTGCAAGTCACTGCTATGACACTCTGCCGGCCTACCTATGGCACGTGACTCTAGCAGATTAATAGACGATAATTGAACAATATGACTCTCATCCTAGCTCTCGGCAGCGAATGGTCCATGCCGCATGACTCTCTCTTAGATGCTACACTCAAACCCTGACACTGCTAGCGGCGAATGGGTCATGCCGCAACCAAATGACACTACACTCTGAAGCGATGACCCTGACTGCAATCGCCCAATGTCCTGCCATCGCTTGACACTGGAAGGTCGGGCCTCGGTGATGCAATGTGATATATTATGTGACACTGACAAAAACTGCTCTTGCAAGTCACTGCCATGACACTCTGCCGACCTACCTATGGCATCTGACTCTAGCAGATAGATGATAAGAACATGACTCTCATCCTAGCTCTCGGCGGCGAATGGTCCATGCCGCATGACTCTTTTAGATGCTACCCTCAGACCATGACACTGCTAGCGGCGAATGGGTCATGCCGCAACAACATGACACTACACCCTGGATGCCTCTGTGCTCTCAGGCGCTGACCCTGACTGCAATCGCTCGGTGTCCTGCCATCGCTTGACACTGGAATGTCTGGCCTCAGTGATGCAATGTGATGCATGTGACACTCACAAACTGCTCTTGCAAGTCACTGCTGTGACACTCTTGGCATGTGACTCTAGCAGCTTAGATGATGATTGAACATGACTCTCATCCTAGCTCTCGGCGGCGAATGGTCCATGCCGCATGACTCTCTCTTAGATGCTACACTCAAACCCTGACACTGCTAGTGGCGAATGGGTCATGCCGCAACAAAATGACACTGCACTCTGAAGCGATGACCCCGACTGCTATCGCCCAGTGTCCTGCCATCGCTTGACACTGGAAGGTCGGGCCTCGGTGATGCAATGTGTTTAATTATTATATTAAATTGAAATTATTATTGTTATATGTGACACTGACAAAAACTGCTCTTGCAAGTCACTGCTATGACACTCTGCCGACCTACCTATGGCATCATTTATTGAATAATATTTATTTATTATAATTAAATTTAAATATTAAACTAAATATGTCATTTAATTATTAAAATAGACGACGACGAAAATAATCATTGAACAACATGACTCTCATCCTAGCTCTCGGCGGCGAATGGTCCATGCCGCATGACTCTTTCTTAGATTAGATGCTACACTCAAACCCTGACACTGCTAGCGGCGAATGGGTCATGCCGCACAAAATGACACTGCACTCCGGATGCATCTGCGCTCTCAGGCGATGACCCTGACTGCAATCGCTCAGTGTCCTGCCATCGCTTGACACTGGAAGGTCTGGCCTCGGTGATGCAATGTGGTACCTGACACTGACAAACTGCTCTTGCAAGTCACTGCTATGACACTCTGCCGACCTACCTATGGCATCTGACTCTAGCAGACGATAAGAACATGACTCTCATCCTAGCTCTCGGCGGCGAATGGTCCATGCCGCATGACTCTCTCTTAGATGCTACCCTCAGACCCTGACCCTGCTAGCGGCGAATGGGTCTTGCCGCAGCGGCGAATGGGTCTTGCCGCAAACACCAGCATGACTCTGCACTCTAGGGCTCCACGCTGACACTCGAGGTGATCCACGGTGAGGGCGATGTTCACATGAGAAGCTTGCTGACACTCGAAGCGAATTGTCAGTGGTAAATTACCACTGACAATTCGTTTCGAGTGGCAGCTTGAGCTAACGTGGCTTATGGTTGTTTGACACTACAAACTTATGGTTGTTTGACACTACAAACCATACAATCAATCGTTGTATACCAAGACCCAGCAAAACCACAGAAATTAAAAACACTCCGAAAGCACAGCCCAGTATATATATATATATATATATATATATATATATACATATATATTGAGTTTATGATGTACAGAGCATCAAGCCCACCTGGGGATTGGCGATGCTGGCATCGGCTTTGCTTGGGCTCTGGGCCGCACACTCCTGGCGATAGAGTCTTCAGGATTGAAGCTCACATGGGTTTCAACAAATAGAACAGGGTACTGGGTTTTTTTTAATGAAGGTTTAGGGTTTAGGGTTTAGGGCTTAAGGTTTGGGGGCCTCAACAAATAGAACAAGGTACTCGGACATAATATAGGGGCCTTTATAATTAGAATAGGGTTTTGGTGCCCATTATACTTTCATTCTAATAAGGAAGCCCCCCAAAATAGGTATAGGTACTTATTAAGGCCCCCCATAGTACCTGTTTCGGGACCACAAGAGAACAGTATTGCCGATTCTAAGATCCTTGTATGTGCTCTCTGGTGCCAGTTTTCGTGTTCCGAATTTTGACTGGCCGGGGTACTGGTGGGATGATGACTTTAGCTAGCTTACATGGGAGCTTCCGAAAATAGGGGACCCTAGTATAGTACCCTAGATATAGTAGGATCCTTATTATATATCAGGACCCCATAAGAAGGTACCCCTAATTTTCGGAAACTCCCACATGTGATCCCACTTCGGGTCTGGCTTTCGCATCTGCCACTGCCACTACCAATAATTACCACAAGAACACCTTAGCTGCGACGGTGCGCTGTGGCTCCCGGAGGAGGCTTGGCTTGCGTTACCCTAAACCCTTAACCCTTAACCCCTAAACCCTAAACCCCTAAACCCTAAGCCCTAAACATAACAAGTCTCCACGGGGGTGCTCCTGGGGTACTATCTCTTGCGCACATGCGCACCATGCTTGCAGAAATGTGTGCTCCAGTCGGAAGTCTAGGGTCGGGGTAGTACTGCGACCATTCCCTTACAGATCCGACTTTCCTGTGGGGCTTAAAGTTTACGGCGGAACTTTGAAGCTCGTGATGATCCTGCTACCCAAAAAGCCACAAAAAATGAAGGGTTGAACTTTCCGGTGCCTACTAAACTACAAGAACCCGAAAGGTTCAAAGGTTAGGTACTGTGGATTTAAGTGATAAGTCCCAATCCAGGCAGCACAACATGAGTTGTGAAGTTGTTTGTATCAGTCAAAGCTCCAGCCGCCACGCCCTGCACCATAGCCCAGAAGCTTCTAAACCCTAAACACATGAAACCACTAAACCCCTAAACCCCTAACCCAAATCAAAACCCCTATAGAGACTAAACCCCTAAACCCCTAACCCAAATCAAAACCCCTATAGAGACTAAACCCCCAAACCCCTAACCCAAATCAAAACCCCTATAGAGACTAAACCCGTAAACCCCTACCCCAAATCAAAACCCCTATAGAGACTAAACCCCCAAACCCCTAACCCAAATCAAAACCCTATAGAGACTAAACCCCTAAACCCCTAACCCAAATCAAAACCCCTATAGAGACTAAACCCCCAAACCCCTAACCCAAATCAAAACCCCTATAGAGACTAAACCCCTAAACCCCTAACCCAAATCAAAACCCCTATAGAGACTAAACCCCTAAACCCCTAACCCAAATCAAAACCCCTATAGAGACTAAACCCCTAAACCCCTAACCCAAATCAAAACCCCTATAGAGACTAAACCCCCAAACCCCTAACCCAAATCAAAACCCCTATAGAGACTAAACCCCTAAACCCCTACCCCAAATCAAAACCCCTATAGAGACTAAACCCCTAAACCCCTGAACTTTTTTGAAGCCCCAAGTCGAAAGCCACAAAAAGGGGCTCAACCCCCGCATCTTCTGCTCTCCTCCTCTGAGTTACCGGTGCTGCTGCTACTGCTGCTCGCCTCCCAGAAGCTGCCCTAAGGCTCCAAAGAGGGTCTTGGGCTCTCTAGGGGAGGGTTTCGGCTGTGGGGGCTAGGGTCCGGGATCTCACCACAAGGGTCCAGGAGCCTTAAGGTGGTGGAAGATTCTGGAGCTAAGCCTTGCCCTAAGACTCCAAGCATACAAAGAGTACCTACTTTATGGGGTCTAAATGCTATAGGAAGATTCTGGAGCTAAGCCTTGCCCTAAGACTCCAAGCATACAAAGAGTACCTACTTTATGGGGTCTAAATGCTATAAATGCTACCTACTTTGGGCTATTTGGAACCTTAGGGTATTATAAGGACCCCAAAATGAGGTACTCCTGTTTCTTTGGGGTCCAAATGCTATAAATGCTACCTACCTTGGGGGGTTTTGGGAGCTAAGCCTTAAGGAGCCCCTTCGAATTTCGGGCTCAGGCCTTGGGGGTTTCGGTTAGCCGCCTCGGCTTAATGTCGGGGCCTTAATTACCCTAAGGCTCAAAATAGCCCAAAAGCCTTATATAGTATGGTCTTTGGGCCCCAAAAAGGCCTTGAAATATGGGTCCTTAGAGCCTAAGGGTTAACAATTAGAATAGGGTTTCGGGCCCCATTATAATGTAATTATAAAAAGAAACCCCCAAAATACTGTTGAAGCCCAAAATCCTGTATGACCTACGTCATCGCACATAGCTCACGTCGCACTGTCCATTTCCCCGCAACCCCTTAATTTCAACGTTGCAGCACCATGGGGTCATGCAGGATTTCGGGCATTCGCAAAGGCCTTGGTTTTAATGCCTGCGTCAATGCAATGCAATATTAAAATTATGGGAGCAGGGGAGCCGTGGGGATGTTCAAAGTCATGCAGGATTTTGGGCATCAGCCGTAGTATAGGAAATTATTTAAGCCCTTATATTCGGGTGTAAGGGGTGGTCTGGAGTTTAGGGTCTGGAAGGTCCTGAATGAAGCCTTATCGTGCAACAGGCATAATCATCTGCGCTTCAAACCATGAGCTTCCTAAACGCCTCAACCCGTAAACCCCAAACCCTAAACCCCAGCATCCTAAAGCCTGAACCCCTAAACCCCAAACCCTGAACCCTCAACCCTAAAACCCCTAAACCACAGAACCTAAACGCTGGCTTTGGGGTTCAAGAGCGCGTTGGGTTCGGAGTTGACGTGCCCAGATCTTCAAAAAGACACCACTGCATTACCTACGGGATCATAGGGTTTAGGGTGACCCCAAGGAGTTAGGTACTCGGTTGTAGGATAGTAGTTATGTAGGTCAGGATTTGGGAGAGTATATGATTATTGGGTACTTGGACCCTTGGGGTAAATGGTTTTACAGTTAGGACCAAAAAATAAGTAGATATTCTAAAGAAGGCGTAAAGGCATGACACTTCTAGTAACGGCCGGAAGAACATCGGCAAAAACAGCCGCAGCGACTGCAGAGCCTGGAAAGCCTGAGTTAAACACCACAAGACTCACACGGCTCCACTCGGCAGGTGCTTTGAACTCATTCGGGTCCAGCTTGGCCTCGCCCCATGACATCCCTTGCTGGGAGGGAAGCAAGCTAGCATCTTCCTCGTAGCTCATGCGGCACAGCAGCAGGAAGCTTCACAGTGGGATGTCCGTCCATGCAGCTTCACAGGTCAGCGCCTGCACTTTAGGCCTCTTCGTCGGCATCTGACGCGTGGCCCGAGTCGTCATACCATGCAAGCCAGCCTGAAATGCTACACGTGTGCGATCGCAAGTAAAATTGCCCCAGCAATGAAAGCCAAGCAACATGTACTCTTGTATGATGTTTTGCCCAACACGCATGGGTTCTCATGAAATCATTGTTCCCCACCCCAGGTGTCATTTCCTTGTCATTGGGGTGAGTCATTTGATTGTCCTGTGTCTCCTGTGGCCTGTGGCTGTCATGCTTCGTCGTTTTTTTGTCACCGGGGTCTGTCATTCCTTCGTTCTGTGTCTCCTGACTCCTGTGCTTGTCATGTGTTTGTCGTTGTTTGTCGTTTTCTTTTGTGATTTGTTTGTCCTCAGTCCACACCCCTAACCCTGAATCCCCAAACCTCAAACCTCTAAACCCTGAACTCTACACTCTACACCCTCAAACCCCAAAGCCCTGTACCCAAAAATCCTATACTCCAAAGCCTGAATCCCAAAACCCTACACCCTAAACCCTACACCCAAAAAATGACCCCAAATTCGCTACCTTAGCCTGCGGAAAACCTGCTTCTTGGTGGATTCTCATGACAACAACCCAATATGGAATGTATAGGGACCGTACCAAACAGTTGCTTATTGGATCTTATTGGTAGGTTAAAGCCCTAAACCTTGAACCCTAACCCGTAAACCCTAAACCGTACCCCCTAAACCCTAACCCCGCAACCCTAAACCCCAAACCCTCATAGATCCCTTAAATGAGGCCTTACAATAATTACCCTTTGAAGGAATCTTTACAATACCCTAAACCCTAAACCCAAACCCCTGACAGACCCTACTTGGACTTAGTAAGGAAGGTTATAAGTACCTTAATTGGGGTTATAAGTATTATAAGTGTATAAGTGCATAGTTACCCTAACTATAAGCCTAGTTACTAAGTCCCATGATCCTTTAAGCAGACTCTAAATTCCCCTTATAGAACCCTTGTAGATCCCTTTAAGGAACCCTATTTTTACTAAGTCCCATGATCCTTTCAGTACGCCACCTCGGCCGGATCAGCGCCTTCGGCGCACTGCCAGTCCTTGAGGGCCAGTAAAAGCCTGCCCAGAGACTCCAATATCCCTTAATTATGGAATATTTCCTTAAATCAAAGTAGGATCCCTTATATGATTTAAGGAAGTTTCCTTAAATTATAGTAGGATCCCTTATATGATTTAAGGAATATTCCTTAAATTATTGTAGGATCCCTTATATAATTAAAGGAATATTCCTTTAATTGTAGTGGGGTCCCTTATATGATTTAAGGAATATTCCTTAATTAAGGGATATTGGAGTCTCCGGTTGTGAGGCGAAACGAGAGGGGCGATGTTTCGGGCTTTTGGGGTTTTCGGGTTTCTCGGGGCTTAGGATGGTTTGCTGGTTTAGGGGTTTGGGGATTTCGGGGGCTTAGGATGGTAGGATGGTTTAGGGGTTTGGGGGTTTCGGTGTTCAGGGAGTTAGGGTATAGGGCTTCAGGGAATCAGGATTCACTAATATAATGGGGTTTAGGGTCCAGGTCGCCAAATCCTGCAACAAAGGCTGAAATCACAGGCAAGCACTTGCAAACACAATGATTCCCAGAGCCTGTGTCTAGCCATCAAGCTTTGGCGGTTGAGGGTTTCGAGTCCCACCTAAGCCGTAGTAATTACATAACCCAAAAGCCCCAAGCTTGAAACCCAAAACTTAAACCCCAAACCTGAAACCTAACTTAAACTCAACAGCCTAAAACGTAAACCCTGCCCCCCCCCCCACACACCCACACACCCACACACCCACACACCCACACACCCACACACCCACACACCCACACACCCACACACCCACCCCCCACACACACACACACGCAAAAAAAGGGACCTACAACCCCAACCCGAAAACGGAAGCCTGCCTTCTTTCCAGGATTGCTGCTGCTGCCGGATTACTTTGGGCAGCTGAGGGCGCTCCTGCTAGCTGAACAAAGCAAAGCAAGTTAGGGTTTAGCGCTTGGGGTGTAGGGCTTAGGACCCGGAGGTTCAGGGTGCAGGGTTCAAGGGTATAGGGTTCAGGATTCAGTTTTTGAGGTTCAGGGCTTATGGTGTATAGTTATAGGCGATAGGGTTCTATACGGTTTTACGTGGAACTACATTGGCTCTGTCAGGTGTCATACCGAGGTTTGACTGACTTATACTCTCAGAGTAGGAACCTGAACATGCATGAAACGCGATGTCAACTAATATGCTGTTGCCAGGACTTTGCGGTACGAGGTTACTTGTACGCAGGCTTACCTTACCACTGGGAATGTAATTACAGTTTGACTCAAACTAACATACCTACAACCTTAAACCTTATACCTGTAGCTGCATACGACCCTTACCGCGGAGCCTCAATCAAGGGTTAGGCTCTCGGGGTGTTGCGCGTGTTGAACGGCATCAGGCCTTGCATGCTAGAAACTACTGAACCTACATCCTGAACCCTTAGATAGCCTTCAAACCCTAACCTTCAACACAAAAAGCACTAATACCTAAAGACCCCTTAATCCCCTGAAGCTCTGACAGCATTAGATTTAGGGTGGTGCAGGGTTTCGGGCTTGTTACTCTGGGGTGGTTGCCCTAAGGCTCCTAAGAGGGTCTTGGGCTTTCTGGGGGTTTTGGCTTTGAGGGCTAGTGTCCGGGATCTCACTACAAGGGTCGAGGAGCCTTAAGGTGTGTAACTCTTTCAAACTCGAATGATACTTGTTGAGCTCCGGCAGACAGGAGTTGCATGTCGGCGAAGGTGGCACTTGACAGCCTCAATGGGCCCAAGAGCCGTATTAATATGGACCTGTCGAGCTTCATCCTTACAACTAGGCCCCCTGAGCGTTGCAGCATCCCATAGAGCGCGAAACGCTGAACCCGGCGAGGCCTAAACCGCGAACGCTGAGTCCCGAACCTTATACCCCAAGCTGTAGCCCTAAGGGTCCAATGCACCCAATAATCAGGTACTCGGGTCCGGGACAATAGTTATGCAGGTTCTGCTTTGGAGAGTCTATGATAGTTAATTAATTAAGTAGGTACTTGGACCCTTAGGGTAGGGAAGACCGACACCCTCCACCATAAACCCCCGAACCCTAAACCCGGTATGCTCGACAGCTGTTCATAGCAACGCCGGCCTGATTCAGCAAGTATACAACGATCCCAGACCTGACACGAGGGTCCTAAAGCTCCGTTCAGTGCTTGGGGCTCAGGCTTTCGTTTCGGGCTTCGGGCTGAGAGCCTGAGCCCGAAAACTTGTCCGTGGTTGAGTTACCTATAGTCTCCATCGTAGTTCCTTTTTTTGGTTAATCAAAACTATTAAAGGATCCTAACCATAAAACTGGTTAACCAAAAAAAGGAACTATAATGGAGAGTATAGGTAAGGCTTTACGCGGCGGAAGTTCTCTTCGTGGTTCGCTGGAACAGTTATATATAGCTTGAGGATGCTTGAAGCATTATTGTTGCGATGAGGATGGTGCGGGACGGAGCATCCCAATGGTCCCTGCTTACCATTTATCGGAAGGTTTTTCGACAGGGTTTGCACATTAATTACGGGCAGATAAACAGTCTAACCTGGGCTCAAATCTCAACACCCAGAAGCACTGCATGAAGCTTCATGTGTGAATGCACATACCCCTCAGTAGGTGCTATATTTAACCCTACCCTTAGGGCTCCTGGACCCTTGTAGTGAAATCCCGGACCCTTGCCCCCAAAGCCCAGACCCTCCCCCAGAAAGCCCAAGACACTCTTAGGAGCCTTAGGGACTTAGTCATGACCTCATGCAGGCGCCCACAAACATTTGTTTAAACGGCACCTGCGAGATCAAGGACACCCGAAGATGCAGGGTGCTCCCCCCTTCTACCGTAGTGTGTGTGCACAGAGGGATGCACACTCCCCAACAATAGTCACTCCCTTCGGAAATCGGGGGGGCATTGGCGTCTAGGGCCTTACCAAAAAGCTATAGAACCCGAAACTCCAACCCCGGAGCACTAACCCTCATCAATCCAAACACCTCCAAACCTCAAAATCTACTGCAAGCCCGATCTCTGAATGCCAAACCCCTAATATAGTACCCTAAATAGTAGGATCCTTATTATACGGAACCCCAAAAGAAGGTACCCACTGAACCATGAGCCAAAATACTCAAGCCCCGAGTCCCTTCATCCTGCGCCCTACGCGCGAAAGCCGAAGCTCTCGCGGCTTTCCACAAAAAGGCAGGAGCCCCCGAAGGGACTCGAACGAAACCCAACCCCAGACAACGCAACTCAAGCGGTAACCGCCCCCTCCCCCTTCCCCCAAAAGGGAACCCCGAAACCTGAAACTCTCATCCCGGAAAAAACTTATACTTAACAGGAAGCTGAAACTCTAAACCCACCAACAAGCATACCCCAAGAGGTACTTAAATTTCTGCCTCCAGTCACATACCAAATTTACCCCCCAAAGCCCCTCGTCTCTAACCCATCGGACCCTTAAAGCAACCCCAAACTAAACACCCTAAATTGACCTAAGCCTACCTACAGTCTCCATTATACTTCCTTGTAGGGCTTACCTTATAAGAACCTAAACATGTAGACTAGGATACCCAGTAACCCAAGAATAACAAGGCCTCTCTTTTTGGTATTGGGTAACTTTATAAGGAACCTAGGACTACAAAAAGGGAATAAGGGTACTACTGGGCATCCTAGGAAAGGTATAGGAAAGGTAAAACTCCTCCGAGTGCAGGACCCAGCGAGCTGATGCGGGGCTCTCCGCATAACTCGCCTTCAGCACGATTTAGAGTTTAGGGTTTAGGGTTTAGGGAACTTCGGCTTTCTCGAACAAACACAAATGGATTAGGGTTTACCAGCACCCTCCAATTACCCTTGGATGGAGCCCTTATGGTCCTTAATGGTGGGTATTTGGGGTATACTAGAGGGTATTTGGGGGTCTAGGTAGGGTTTGGGGTTTCGGGTACAATCGTCGTCCACATCATCATAATAAGCACAACATCATCATCTCGATCTTCGTTCACATAAACATGACAGTACAGTATGACAATAATGAGGATGCGAACGGGGACACAGTTTCAGGTGGAAATCTTTCACATTCAGGGTCTGTTGGAGTCTTGGGTGTGCGCGGGAAGTCTCAGGAGCAGGTGCACGTAGCTCTGAGTTTGACCGGTGTTGGGGATTTAACCTTCGATTTAACGGAAAGCTTGTGGGGATTTAATTATGGGTTTTGTGGTTTTTTCTAGTAGGTGATTTGGTCAAAGGTGTTCATTGCATAAGGGACCTCTCCATCCGTCCTGGCTTTGGTTCGTTGCCGACGGTCGGGCCAAGCCAGCCCGACGGAAAGGTTTAGGGCTTAGGGTGTGCAGAGCTGGGATTGAGGATGTAGCTTCTTCCGTCGATTCCTTGGTTTCTTGATTCTTTGGTCCGCACTGTTCAGCTGGCTGACCAAGAAAGAAATCACATTGCAAAGTCCGGGCAAAACCCATCACCCAAGTCACAAGTCCTAGTCTCTGACTCTAATTCCTGAGCTTTACACCCAAGCTTGATCCCCTAAACCCCAGCTGCTTCATCCCCGTCAAGAAAGCCCGAAACCCCAAAGCCTCTATCTCAAACCCAAGACCCGAGACCCCAAAACCGAAATACAATACACGGGAGCTCTACCCGACACCCATGAAGCCTTTAACCCAAACCTCTACATTTCAAAGCCTATACCTCAAGCCAAAACTGCACAGCCCGGGCCTCTACATCGGGAGGAGGCTCGCGGCGCTGTCGCTTCCTTAAGACATCCATGCGGCTATTGCGCGTATTATTACCATTGGTATTGCAACTGTTAGTATGATATCGATGGTTACTGTCATGACTGTCAAGATTTTTAGGATTGTCATTTTTATCATCACGATCGGGAGTTTGGTAGTCTCTGGTATTTTTACTGGGTTCCCTCAAGAACTCGACACTACGCTCCGAATAACGTTTACATACTCCGCTTCCTGCCATCCGCCAACCTCAAGTAGGGCTGGGAATCGAAACATCAGGCGTTTGGACCCAATGCTTGCACCTCTCAAACATGCAGGAAATAACACAAACACCACTGAGGCAGATGCTGTATTCAGTGTTTTCCGTGTTCTTTATTTACTGAGTGTGCTTCGGGTCTTGATTTAATTCAGACTTGAAATAGAGTCTTGTGCCCTTGTGCCCATGAACAAATATAGTTTGACCTTAAAAGGGTTCCAGTCGAAACTTCCGGCGCCGGGCCACCGTGTAACACGGGCATAGGTTCGTGGACCCTGTACCAAACTCTTAAGTTTCCGGTTTAGGGTTTTAGGATGAAAAGGTTCTGGGTTTAGGGTTTTAGGGTTTACCTATAGTCTCCATTGTAGTTCTTTTAGGGGTTGCCTTATAGGATCCTAAATATATATTTGGTTAAACCAAAAAAAGGAACCACAATGGAGACTATAGGTAACTCAACCATGGCTTTATGGTTTAGGGTTTTAGGGTTTAGGGCTTTAGGAATAAAAGGTTCTGGGTTTGGGGTTTTTAGGGCTTTAGGGTGTATAGTATAAGCCAGAAAGTTGCAATATGATTATCGTAACCCCTTTATGGTAAATGATAGGGTATCCTACCCTGAAACCATATTCCAACTTTCTGGAGTTCCCTTTAAGGTAGGGTTTACCTATAGTCTCCATTGTAGTTCCTTTTAGGGGTTGCCTTATAGGATCCTAAATGTCTTTTTGGTTAAACCCAAAAAAGGAACTACAATGGAGACTATAGCTATTACTAGAAACCTTAAGGAGTTTTGGGGCCTTTTGGGGTATGTTATATAAACACTATAGTTATAACAGCATTAGGGTGTAGGGTTTACCAGCACAGGCCGAGTTGCCCTCCGCCTAGAGCCGGCTCCCGGGTTCGTTTCAGCTCAGCTCGGTCCAAGGGCAGCGAGGGCGGTGGCCCTGGGTTGGGGTTTTTGGGGATTTAGTTCTCTGGTTGAGGCCCTTCAGGGATTAGGGATTTAGGGGTTTAGGGTTTAGGATTTAGGGTTTAGGGGTTTAGAGCTCTAGGGTTTAGGGTTGTTGGGGGGGGGTTCGGATTTAGGGTTTAGGCGCTTAGGGTGTAGGCTTTAGGGTTTAGGGTCTAGGGGTAGATTAGGTCGTGGTGCTTCTGTTCGTCGCATTTGTTTTCTATGCACGTTGGCAGGGGGTGGTGGGGTCCTCGTGTTGCTATGGTGGCCTATGCAAGTTGAAATGAACCGAATCATCCTGCAGCCATACTTCCAAAAACTTGTACTCCGACCCAATCCTGCAGCACCACTACGAGTATGCCGCTCCCTTTACGGTTTACGGTAGGCGCCTCCATAATTAGGATAGGGTTTTGGGATACGGTACCGTCTATTCCCAATAAGGAACCCTCAAGCATCATCTTGGCAATCATTTATAGGCTTCTATACTGCAATACCAGGCCAAGACTGCATTAATAGGGTTTAGTGTTTAGGCTTTAGTGTTAGGGTTTATAAGGTTCAGGGTTTAAAGTTTATGTATATCGAAAGCACCAACCCGAACCTTGCCCAACCACCCCCAACCCGGGGGTTTAGAGTGCACCTTGACCTTGAAGAACCTACCTGTGTAGGGCTCCATATCATGCTTTTCTTGTAAAAATCCTTAAAAAAGGTAGGTTTTTCGGGATTAAGGTAGGGTTTAGGGTTTAGAGCACCGTCCTGCACATAAATTGAACCCTAGACTCAGCTCAAGGTAGGTACCGTTTCCACATGGAGGTTCATGGGTCGCTATAAGTGGGATTAAATCACCCCTAATAAGGGCTTTAAGTTGCCTTACTTCTAACTCCACTTATGGCTACCCATGAACCTCCAAGTAGACTTTGTAGACCCCAAATCAGGTAGTCCATTTGTACACTTGGAGCACAGGGAGACAGCCATAATAGAGTGGCCGTAAACATAAAAATGTGGTTTTGGGATCCGTTATACTGTAATTTTTAACAAGGACCCCTTTTGGAGTTCGTTATACTGTAATTTTTAACAAGGAGCCCCCAGAATAGCAGAGGTAATTATTTGCGCCCCTATATTACGCCCAAAATTTGGAAAAAACGAACTCTGACCTCCACCCCCTGCGCCCTGCCTGGGTCGAGCCTGTACCCGGACCCTAAGGGTCGAAGTACCTAATTATCATATTGTCTCCCAGATAAAAGCCTACATAACTACTATCCTAAGCCTAAGTGATTACCTCATTATTGGGTCCTTTGGACCCTCAGGCGTATGTTTCAACACACGACTATTGTCGAGGATCGGAAGAAACCTTGTAAGTAGGCTCAAACGAAGGATAACTCAGAGGTCCACTTGGTTTTTCGTGTTTCTAAGCTAACGAACAAGGCTGGAGGGCAGGAGGGCTCTAGCTGGAGGGTCGAGGGCTGTAGGGTTGGGATTCCAAATCGATCCGAAGCCGGAGCCGATCCTGTAATAAAAATGCCCCAATCAAAAGTTTTCGGTTCTATTCCGACCTATGCCCCTTTCTTATCGAAAACTTCCGCCGTGCAGTTTCACCGTGACCCATTCCTTTTCACTGCCCTGGCATTTACCAAAATACTCTGAACCCCCCGCCCTTTCAGTTCTCTCTGCCACAGCGCCTGCTGGCGGTGGAGGGGAGATGAAGGCCTGTGGCTTGTTGTTGAAGTCGTTGTTACAGGGGTCAGGGTTGGGACTTAGAAGCTTGGGAGCTTAGTAAGTAAGGTAATAAGTACCTTATAATTGGGGTTATAAGTAGTTATAAGTATAATTATAGTTACCCTAATTATAACCCTAGTTACTAAGTCCCATGATCCTTTAAGTAGGGTTGAGGGCTTAGATTGGGGCTTAGGGGTTCTAGGGTTTAGGGCTTTAGACTAAATGCATTTAGGTTTTACTGAGTTTAGAGTTTAGAGGTGTAAGTGTAGGGTCTGTCGTTTCCAGGATTTGCGGAGTAGCATGGCCTGGACAGGACGTACACTGGATTCGGAGCTTGCGGCGTATTTTGTCAAACTGCAGCATCGTAAGATGAGGTGGCTTTCCAAGTTCCGACAATTACAAAATTACGTAACCCTAAACCCGTTTACAATCTATATCTATAAATATACATGTTTATATACACACCCGAAACCCCGTATGGAGTTCGGGTTGATGCGTCGAGCTCGGAGACTCAGGAGCAGGTGTGAATCAAGGATGTCGAGCCCCTGAAGGACACCAAAAGGAACCCTAGACCCAAACTATACCCTTTCCCTAAGGCCCTAAACCCTAAGCACCTACACCCTAAACCCCTTAAGCCCTAAACCCTAACCCTGAAACCCTTAAACTCCCTAACCCTAAGGCTCAAAATGGCCCAAAAGCCTTATATAGTATGGTCTTTGGGCCCAAAAGCCTTAATATATGAGTCCTTAGAGCCCTAGGGTTTAAGGAACCCTGTAAGGAACACCAAGAAGCGATGCTTACAGGGATCTGTAAAGGAGCCCTTAAAGGAACCCCCAAAAAGCCATCCTTATAGGGGATCCTTGTAAAGGAACCCTTAGAGGTATCCTTGGGCCAAGCTGCTGGGGGAGGTCCCGGTGGCGTCTCAGGCGTGGGTGGCGCAGGACCTCGAGGTTTGGACAGGGTTTGGGGCTTAGGGTTTTGGCACTGGCTGGGGTTTCGGGTTTCGGGGTTTAAGGTTTCGGGGTTTAGGGTTTCGGGGTTGAGGGTTCAGCGGGTTCTTGTGCAGGAGTAAGGGTACTGTCATGAGTAAAAGTAACACCAGAATCTTCTAATCAACACCATCCTTATTTTTCATTCACTGCAGTAGCACTGCCAGACTTCTAGACACTCGACAAACCGCAAACCCCAAACCCTAACCCTAAACCCTAAAGCCTATACCAGAACCCGATTCCAAGACCCCCGCGGTCGATGTCCAACTGAATATCCACCAAGTCGACCTGCTCCTCTTCATCGATTCTTTCCCTGGCAGCCCGAAAAGTGGAAACGAAAGGTGCCCAAGCAAAGAGTACTTAGGGTAGAGTAGTAGTGATACGTATACATACTGGTAATACGAATAGTAAGAATAGCAAACCAAAACAACAGTATTAGGCCCAAGTGAATAGGGTTTAGGGTTAAAACAAGAAAGCTTTGCAAGAACACACTACTTTTTCGTGGACCGTCCGAGAGCAGGCACACCCCCAAAAATCATGCAGAAAAAGTGTGCAAATTTGCAATTTTTTTACCTATTATTCAGACTTCGCCCTCTTCCGTGCTCCAGTCAAAGATGCCCTCAATGCTTGCCTTAACCCTGAAGAACCTACCTTTTTAGGGTTCCCTATTATGATTTCCTTATATAAGTCCTTAAAAAGGTTGGTTCTTCAGGGTTAAGGTGCAGATGTCATCAAGACTGGGTCACGGGGTACGGCTCCGGGTCTTAATCGACCCCAGAGTCGTCTCATCATCGAGTTCGCGGGTGTCCGTGCACTTCGTTAACCTGAACCCTAGGGCTCCAGTTACCTAAATAGTAGGTTACTAACCACATATGATGTACCCCAGTAACCTACTATTTAGGTCACTGGAGCCCTAGGGTGAAGATTGTCTGATCCCAAAATCTCAAGAAGACCTGTCCTAAACGTGCTTCCTCGATGAAATTACGCAAGAAGTCAGGGCTTTCCAGAACCCTGAACCCTAGCTATGCGTCCGTCGTACAACAGGCTCGAAACTCGGAACTGATTGGGCCACATGAGAGACCTCGACTGATTAATGGTCTATAGTCTATAAGGCCTACTATGTAAGGATTCCTTTAAGGGATTCGGCGGTGGGGAATGCGCAATGGGTATTGTTGCTAGTTCTGCTGGGACCTTCGTTCTTCCTGTCATCATGCCAAATGTTCACTGTTAGTGTTGCACTCCGATGTGCGATGTCACTACATTGCGGTGTAAGGCTTCCTTTTTCTTCAATAACACACGCAAGGCCAGACTTGTAGAATGAATGACCTCTGCATGTTTTTTTAGCAGGGTTCTGCATCCTTTTGTTGAGCAAAGGCCCTGCTTGCTGAAAGTTTGCCAAAGGCTGCAGAGTTTCCAAGGTATGCTGTAAGGTAGGGCCTGAGGTTTTGAATCTACTTCAAGACAAGATAGTGAAGCTGCGGCGCATGGTGCGGTCTTGGCATCTCAGCTACATGAACTATGTATTTCGTGGTGATGCTTGGCAGAAAAACCACTTGATCCTTTGGTCATGCGAGCAAGACCTACCTACACCCGAAGCCCTGATACCCTACACCACGCAAACGCATTGGCGGTTATAGTGCCGTCTTGAAAAAAGCTTTTTATGGTTTCTCTAGGATTTCTAGGACTTCTACGGTGTGAACTGCGATCTACGTTACAGGATGCGGCGGTGCTTCTTACAACCAGCTGATAGCAGCTACCGCGATCTACCGCGTCAGTTCAGTCTTCTTGTTGCTGCGGCCATTTTGACTGTGATACGGCTGACTGCTGTTCTTGCTGATACTGACACACAAACTCTCTTGCACAGGGTACTTAACATCCTGCAGCCTCGCCCCGGAAAGCTGCAAGGTCCGATGACGTCAAGTGCAGCTCAAGCCTGCATTGGTTTTGCTTTTGTCGGCTATGCCGTGGCCTTTCAGTTTGTCCAGGACGCTTGAACATCGGACAATCGGCCTTGACTTGCCCCAGCCCGTGATGATGATGCCGCGGCTGTGCTTCTTAGAGCGGAGCTGTCGTGGCAAGACTTCCAGCAACCACCATCTCAAAGCCATCCAGCCAGCACCAGCAGACATGTCATGTAAGTCAAGAAGGGTAGGGTCCTTGCTGCACAAGTTGCCATACAGCCCAGACTGTCGAGCCTGCAGAAAAAGCTCGTATGCTTGACTGTGCACCTTGCAAGATGCTGCCTCCAAAACGGCATTCTAGCTGACGACATCTGCATCAACCTTGGCTTTCCGCATGCTGTCGAACAGATGCATCGCCAGCTGCCACTGCCCGCCTTTCTCACAAGCGCTGATGGTGGAATTGTAGCTGATGACATCGGCATCCACCTTGGCTTTCTGCATGCTGTCGAACAGATGCATCGCCATCTGCCACTTCCCGCCCTTCTCACAAGCGCTGATGGTGGAATTGTAGCTGATGACATTGGCATCCACCTTGGCTTTGCCCATGTTGTGAAACAGGTGCATCGCCATCTGCCACTGCCCGCCCTTCTCACACGCACTGATGGTGGAATTGTAGCTGATGACATCGGCATCCACCTTGGATGTCCGCATGCTGTCGAACAGATGCATCGCCATCTGCCACTGCCCACCCTTCTCGCAAGCGCTGATGGTGGAATTGTAGCTGATGACGTCGGCATTTACCTTGGCTTTGTGCATGTTGTCGAACAGATGCAGCGCCATCTGCCACTGCACACCCTTCTCACAAGCGCTGATGGTGGCACTATAACTGATCACATCAGCATTCACCTTGGCTTTGTGCATGCTGTCGAACAGATGCATCGCCAGCTGCCACTGCCCCCAATTCTCACAACAGCTGATGGTGGAATTGTAGCTGATGACATCGGCATCCACCTTGGCTTTGTGCATGGTGTCAAACAGATGCATCGCCATCTGCCACTGCCCGCCCTTCTCACACGCGCTGATGGTGGCACTATAGCTGATCACATCAGCATCCACCTTGGCTTTGTGCATGCTGTCGAGCAGATGCATCGCCATCTGCCACTGCCCGCCTTTCGCACAAGCGCTGATGGTGGAATTGTAGCTGATGACGTTGGCATTCACCTTGGCTTTCCGCATGCTGTCGAACAGATGCACCGCCAGCTGCCACTTCCCGCCCTTCTCACACGCGCTGATGGTGGAATTGTAGCTGATGACATCGGCATCCACCTTGGCTTTCCGCATGCTGTCGAACAGGTGCGTTGCTAGCTGCCAGTTCTTCGCCCGAGCGCAAGCACTGATACCCGTGGTGAATTCTCTTGCACCCACCTTTGCACCACTGGCTATGAGAGTCTCTGAAACCACCATACCAACCAGGTCGAAGCGCTTTTGCTCCTTGAGCCCTTGCATCGTCGAGCGGAGCGTCTTGTGATCCAGGCGGTGTGGGGCCAGGATCTGCTCTACAGCTTCAGTCGAAAGTCTTGGCTTAAGCTTGAGCAGTTGCTTCACGATGTCGCTGGGCGGGGTATCCCGGGCCGTCTTCGCACGCACAGCCGTGGAGGAGTGCCGCAGGCACATGTCAGCCACCTTCTTCCTAGAATTCGAAGCCGTGCAGGCTGCTGCTTTTGGAATTTTGGACCCAGTATAAACCCCAATACAGCAGTAGCATGGCAGACATAGCATAGTAGTTACCAGGGCCTTGACGGTGTGGCCGGCATGACTTGCTTACCGGACATTGAGGGCTTAGGATGTTGCGATTTATTGCTTAAGGTTTGCGGGTTTAGGATTCGGCGCTTCCCTGACCGACCGGTGGCAGTAAATGCACATGCCTGTCGCGTAAGTCGTACAGAGAAGGGCCCTGAATAATTGGAAAAGTGTTTGGGGCCCAGTATTATAACTACAACAATAATAGGGAACCCCCAGAATAGTATAGGTAATTATTAAGGCCCCGATATTACTCGTCAGGAAGAAACCCGGCCCACAAAACAAAACCTAACTTACACAAACTGCCATGGATTGCAACATGCACTCTCCGAGCCGTAGTCCTTAAGCCTCAAAATTCCGGGATCGGCTGAGACAATCTTTGGATTACATGGGACTTCGGAGTTAGGCATTACGGTTGCACATAGATGGGGGTTTCCGAAAATAGGGGACCCTAAGATAGAACCCCAAATAGTAGGATCCTTATTAGAAGGACCCCAAAAGAAGGTACCCCTAATTTTCGGAAACTGCCATATCCCGAGAACAACCGCACCAGCTCTTTTCAGCCTCTGACCTCACACGACCTATAGTCTCCATTGTAGTTCCTTTTGTTGGTTTACCAAAATCTCTATTATAGCATCCTATTCATACATTTGGTTAAACCAAAGAAAGGAACTACAATGGAGACTATAGGTAGATTTGATCTGCCAGAGCCCGCACATCCAATACCCAAAGGGCCCTATAAGTACTTTTATGGGGGATACTTCCCCAAATCATGATAGTAATTCCTAATATAGAAACCCTACATTCTACTATAAAGGTACTTACAGTAATTCCAAGTATAGAAACCCTACATTCTACTATAAAGGTACTTAATTCCTAATATAATATAGAAACCCTATATACGTTCTACTATAAAGGTACTTTGGGCCCTTTGGGATACTCCGCATCACTGACCAAGGCCACGACTCCTGAACCCTGAAATTTGAAACCTTCACCCTAACGCAAGCTTAAAGCTGGAAACGTCTGCGAAAGAATCCCTAAATTTTGGGGCCCCCAAAAGCTCAAACTTTTCGAGATGGACCCAACTTGAAGCACTCCCATTGGCTGTCTCAGCTTCTCTACATTCCGTAAGTCCGGCACGATGGGTGCTCCAGAGCTTACACGCGAAACACCTGAACCCTTCAACTTGAGCGAAGCGGCTGCAAGCCAGGTCCATTGTCTTCTTGTGAAGAGCTGGATGAATTCAAAGCGTCCTGAGAGCAACCCTCAACCCCACATAAGCCGTGAAAACCCCAAGCCCTACACCTGAACCCTATCCAAGCTAAAGCCCTCAACCCCAGGAGCCCTCAACCCCAGGAGCCCTAAACCCTAAATTCCTAAACCCTAAACCCTAAATCCAAAACCCCTAAACCCTAAACCAAAACCGACCCAGGGAATCCGTCGGAATTCGGGTGGACAGACTCCCAACGTCACATGGCACAACAAGCCAGATCTTGCCACAGGGACCCTCCCGTCAAAGGAACACTTGAAGGCCATCCTTAAAGGAACTGCTACAAGGAAGTTTAAACAGGAACCCTTACAGGACCCCGGCTCCCTGAATCATATGCAGACAGCTTAATTACTGGCCTCCCAGGGTTTGTGTTGATATAAGCGGTTTAGTAAGGAATACGGAACGAGATGACAGCAAAATTAAACAAGGAGCAGTGAGGGATACGAATAGTGTGTTTTGCTTCATGCTGCTTTCTTGTCACGACCTAGAGTTACTTTGTGCAGCGCATATAGAAGTTCTCACAAGCGAATCGACGTCAGGTTGAATCGAAGTGTATACATCGGCATTTCCATAATTCTTACTATGATTTCCTGGAAACGAGAGTGTGTTGGGGGTCGGGTAGAGCCTACAACCTCAAGCGTTTACTAGAACATGAAGCGGAACAGCCTTCGTGCCAACCAAGCACATTGAATTTAGTTTGGCACTCCCGATCCTACAATTCCAAGTGCTTCTGTGAACAAGGGCTCGCAGTAATACTAATATCCCCGTATGGCACCGTCTACCTTTGGCCCTAACACCTAAACCCCTATAAACACTAAACCCTTGCAGTGCCGGTGTCATCAAGGGCTGCCACGCCAAGCGCGGGCCGCAACGGCATGGGTGATAGCAGTTGCTGGGTCTCCACCGCCTCACGGGAGTTTTGTCTCTGTCAAGAGGGTTTACGGTTCAGGAGTTTAGGTCTATCGACAGGGTTTGGGGTTTAGGGATGTGGGATTTAGGGGTTTATGTCTGTCACCAGGGTTTTGAACCTTTGCTGGCACTTTGAGATCTTGTTTTGGGCTTGTAAGGAACTAAGTTCCTGAGTAGCCCCTTTATAATTAGGGTACCCCTGTTCTTAGTATGACTCCCTATCCCTCCAAGGACCTCATAATTAGGGCCCTAAACCCCTTAAGGACCCCATAATAAGGTCCCTGGAGGCTTAGGGACTGTTGCGAAAGGGCAACAGACTACTACTCAGGGACCTAGGGAAGGTCTTCGAGGCTCACGGCCAGGAACGGAAGGCTTTTACTATAGGGGCCTTGATACTTTCAATAGGGTTTGGGGGGCACATTAAACTATAATTATAAGAAGGAACCCCAAAATAGTATATATAGGTAATTATTTGGGCCCCTGCAGTAGGCGCCTCCGAATCCAAAGCCCTGAACCCAAAGCCGTCCAGATCCTCAAATCCGGACTCCACGCGAACCCCACACCTACGCGTTGAAGATGTCTCGATCCTAGAAAGGAGCCCCACAAATGTCGGTTATTTAGGGTTCAGGTAGGCACTACGATGAAGCATCGGAGAGTTGGAACACGTGTAAACACTCAACTCAACCAAAACCCTATAAGACCCCAGCGCCCCAAATCCTACAAACCCAGACCCGCAAATCCTCATTATAACCCTACAGCCCCAAGTGCTACAAACCTAAGCCCCAAGGCCCTGAACCCTAGCGGTTCTAGCAGCCTTTGAATATTCGGGTCGATGGTCCTACGCCGACTTTGGGGTCTTAGGGTTTAGGGTTTAGGGTTTTAGGGTTTAGGGTTTAGGGTTTTAGGGTTTAGGGTTTTAGGGTTTTAGGTTTTAGGGTTTAGGGTTTTGGGGTTTAGGGTTTAGGGTTTAGGGTTTTAGGGTTTAGGGTTTTAGGTTTTAGGGTTTTAGGGTTTGGGGGTTTAGGGTTTAGGGTTTGGGGTTTAGGGTTTAGGGTTTAGGAGGGTTTCAGTTCGGAAACTACTTGCTCCTAAAGCTCCTTTCCAAGAGTCTTGCAATTAGGCGGTTTTGGCCTTATAGGCTTTAGGGTTGCTGAATTTAGAGTAAGGCTCCTTTAAGGGGGGGGGGGTTCAGGTGGGCGTTTTCGCTCAAAGGTTCTAAAAGGATCATAAGGGTACTATATAGGGATGAAGGTTTGGGAGTTTAGGGTTACGAGTTCTCTATCCTTGAATTGTTCCATTTAGGGTTTAGGGGTGCGTCTAGGGTTCAGACGATTCTATAAGCGGCATTTATAAGGGTGGCTACGGGGGTGTGTCATGGAGCCCTTCATGGCTAGTTGGGGTAGATTATGGATATCCTTCAGCTTGTGACATTCGGGACTACAGGGGGATGCTGTTACAAATAAACCCTGGCCCTGTAAAACCCACTTAGTATAGGAGTCTGAACAGCTGCAACAGCATCCCTCCATAGTGCCGAGTATATACCGACAACCTCCAGAAGGCATCGCAGGCAACATGCAATGTACAGTAAGCACTAGAATCTTCAGGATATGCTCTACTTTACTTTATACTATATACAAAAATACAACCTGTCAACCGATGCAGATGGAAGTAACGAATACAGGTCGGGAGACAGCTCAGACTAGACCTCACGCGGTTAGATTCGACGAGACGAGACTGGCCCAGAACATACTACAGTAGGTCAGGGTAGAACAACATAAAAACATAGAAGTTCATGTAGATTGGATAGGGTTAAGCGTTATGTATATAGGTTAGCATGAAACAGAATCAGACGACTTGTCCAGACAGACCCGCCTAAACCCTAAATCCTAAACCTAAAAGCTAGACCCTGAACCCAAAACCCCAAACCCTAAACCCATCTTCCTTCTTTTCGCCGGGAACCTCCAGACCAAAGGGCCCGCCATAGAACCCTTAAAGGAACCCCTATTGGCCTACAGTAACCCTTCAAAGGAACCCTTATAGTACCCCTTGTAGTACCAGTATAGTAACCCTTCAAAGGTGATCTCATAGGTACCTTTGAAGTAGCAAAATTTTAGTAGTTTTGTCCCCTCAAATTTTTGCAATTTTTTGAAATAAATGAAAAAAAGGGGGAGCCCTAAACCCTAGGAGCCTCCAGACCAAAGGGCCGCTTGTTGCGGAGGAGCCTGGGAGGCTCCTCCTCTGGTGGCGGCGGGTCGATTCGGCCTTGACCGTCGGTTTAGGGTTTAAGGTGTAGGGGTTTAGGGGCTTAGGGTTTTAGGGGTTTAGGGGCTTAGGGGTTTAGGGGTTTAGGGGCTTAGGGTTTCGGGGTTTAGGGGCTTAGGTTTTAGGGGTTTAGGGGCTTAGGGTTTAGGGGTTAGGGTTTAGGGGTTTAGGGGCCTAGGTCCTATAATGTAGGGGCCTTAATAATTAGAATAGGGGTTCCTGTTAAAGGGCTCTGTAAAGGGTTCTTGTAAAAGGGTCCTATTGGGGTACTCTCTAATTTAGGGGCCTTAATAATTAGAAGAGGGTTTTCGGGCCCATTATACTGCAATTATAAGAAGGAGCTCTCGAAAATGGGCCTTGGTAGGCTCTATGGCATGGTTGAGCTTAACACCAAAACCCTACCTTACTGGGGTTCCTCATTGTGACATCCTGATGAAGGTCCTGAAAGCGTCAGGTTTTCGAGGAGTAAGCGAGGTCGGTTTCAGGCCTTTGAGATTTTCGGGTGTAAGGTTTGTGGAGTTCTAGGTTTAAGGTTGAGGGTGTCGCTTAATTAGTATTCACGCCCAGCTGCGTCTGCTGTATGTATGTATGGATGTATGTATGTATGTAAGGGTAGCTGCTCCTGGGGCGCTCTACATGAGCATCGGAGTACCCATAGCCCGGATGTCTTATGCTGTGCAGGTTAATGAGCTCCTAGGATTTGATGCCAACCTTGTCCGTGAAAACACTCGTGTCAAGGTCTATAGGCTCACAGGGTTGACGGCTTAGGGCTCACGTTCTTGGTTTGTAAGGTTCGCGGTCAGCAAGCCGAAGCCGCCAGCACTGGCCATGTGTTAGACACCCAGCAACCCAGTCCTAAACCCTCAGCCCCTATGTTCCATGGATCATTGCTTCTCCAGTGGGCAACTCATAAACGCGGCCCACGGACAGAGAGTCCAATGTCAAATTATGTGCAGTGCGACTCCTACTTGCAGTTCCCAAAGGGTCCTAGGTACTGTTATGGGGGATACTTCCCCAAATCATAATAGTAATTCCTAATATAGGAACCCTACATTCTACCATAAAGGTACTTCGGATCCTACTTGCAGTTCTTTCTCCCCGGGCTGAAGCCGAGCAGCTGGGGTGGGGCAGCCGTGGACCCTGGATGCTATCTGCATCATCGCCCAGGAGGACTTCAAAATCCTGCTCTGGGCTGTTGGTGGTCGGTTCAGGATCTACCTCTGGGGCTAGGATTTATAGGGCTTTCGGGTTCTGAGTTTAGGGTTTGGGGTTTCAGGAGTTTCGGGCTCCGGGTCCAGGCATTTGTGCTTGGGGATCTTCGGAGCCAAGGGCTGAGACTCCACATAGCCCGAAGCACGCTCGGGATAGGACGGAACGTAAGACTACAGCGACTGCACTGCAAGATAAAGAGTCAGATCAAGCACTGATCACTCCACCACAATGAGCAGGGCACCCTGAAATTTGTTTTCACTTGCGGCAAACAGTTGCAAGACTTGCTGCAGTTGCAGGCATACTTGCTGGCCCCTGGCTCTTCGGTTGGAGCATCAGCATACTACCTATAGTCTCCATTGTAGTTCCTCTTTTGGTAAACCCAAATCTCTATTATAGGATCCTAACCATAAAACTGGTTAACCAAAAAAAGGAACTACAATGGATACTATATAGGTAATATAAGCATTTTAAGGCTGACGAGTCACCTACATACGCACACCGATGCACTTGCCTCTGTCTGAGGCCTCCAAGCCCTAACGCCTGCATGTTGCAAGCCTTAGAACCTTAAACCGTGGAACACCAATCCCAAATCTTAATCGCAAATCCTCACTAACCCCAAACCCGAAAACCCTAAACTACTACACCCTAAACCTTCACTAAACCCTGCAGACTATATTGTCTATACCGTAAAAGCCCAGAAAAAAACAAACACATAAAAAAACACAAAAACAAACTACCACCCTGAACCCTGATTAAACCGTATAGACCGAAAATCCTCGCCATCACTCTCCACACCCAAATCTCAAGTCCCCTGAACGACCACATCAAACCGTTCAGAGCCGCCCACAAGCTAAATATACAAGTACATATATGTATATATAAGTACAGTATGAGAACAAATGTAAAAACACACACACACATATTCATATAGATATGTACATATATACATAACCCCCCCCCCCCCCAGCACAGAGGCCTGTAGAAGCTGTCCAGGGATTACTGGGTTGAGCTATCGTACTATATAACAACTATCCAAAATCAGAAGCTATAGTCACCTAGTCTCCCAAAGGGTCCTAGGTACTGTTATGGGGGATACTTCCCCAAATCATAATAGTAATTCCTAATATAGGAACCCCTCCTCGACCTCCATGGTCGCACGCAGAGCAGCGCCTGCAGGCACGGAGGCTTCTGTAGGGTCTCCTTAAGGTATCTCAACCCTAAACCCTAAATCCTAAACCCTGAACCCTCAGCGAATCCTAATCTTCTAAACTTTCTAAGCCCTAAATCCTAAACCCGAAGATTTTTTGGGCAGTGCCTGGCTTTTAGCAGGCTCACACTCGGCTACATCTAGGATACCCAGTAACCTAAGAATAAAAAGGCCTCTCTTTTTGGTATTGGGTAACTTTATAAGGAACCTAGGACTACAAAAAGGGAATAAGGGTACTACTGGGCATCCTAGACATTCAATCTTGCAAGACTGAAGATGCGGGCTATGGTGATTGGTTAGACCCAGATAATCCACAGCCTGTGGTTGTAGGGTTTGGGGCTCGTCCCGCCTCAAATTCCCCGACCTCTACTTATCCTTCATGTCCCCAAATCCGAGTTTAATCAAACCCACGGATCAAATTTTGGACACGAATGGACCAGATAGCAGCTGATGAGCCGACCCGGAAAGGAAGGCCCGCCATGCGGCAGGACCTCTTCAAACGAGACTGCTGACTGCAAAACATTGGTCGCAGCAGGGACGTCCCGATGACTCCGCCTTCTGTCGTCAGCCTCGAGCTCGGAATGACCCCCTCCTCCTCCTGCTGGATTGGCCTAAGTAGGAGGGCGTTCCTCCGCCATCTGCTTGAGTGCAGGTCGAATCTAGACGGTCGGCGGCGGGGGTGCCTTGGTGCGCCACGTCGCGAACCGACACAGACATTCTTACTGTTCTGTCAGCGCCACAGGAGCCTCGAAGACCGCGGCTGGAAGTTCCATTTCCCGTTTCTCATCATCCGCACAAAACAAAATCATGTCTCCTCACCTTGCTAACCTCCACTCCTAAGTCCAAAGCAAATGACGTGGGGAACTCCCAACCTCGAAACCCCAAGTACGATCGCCCAACCCGAGCAACGAAAGCAACTAGATAACCATGGATACACGAGTGTTTAGGCTTTCGGCTAAGGGTTTACGTATAGATGCGGGAAAATGAGCAAGATCAGGCTTAGGGTTTACCTCTTGATGCGTGAAATGAGCAAGATACTGTGCACGCCCACTGCACCGAAGGACCAAATCAAAGCACCCTGGCCTGTCAGCTCCAGCCCATGCCTCTCGCACACAACTCTGCCAGGCCATGCGTGCAAAATGCTTCAAAGCTTGAGGCAGGATTTCGGATCGGTCCGGGGCTTGGGTTTAGGGTTTCGGCTTATAGGGTCTCAGTCAGGTTTTCAAGCTTCAATCGAGGCCTGTGGATGTGTCACGGGCTTTGGTTTGGGGCTTATGGGCTTCGGACTCAGGGTGCAGATTTTGCTGCTTGGGGTATGAGCCGGCATGGTCAATTTGCGGTTTGAGCAAGGGATCCAACAACCAACGATTATGACAAGAGCTGCAGCCTATGGCCGTCTGTTATCAAGTATGTAATCTAAGCTCTACTGTATTATCTATGTGTATAACAAGTGTATATTCAGATATACATGTAGACATAGACATATACATATATATATATATATATATATATATATATATATATATACACACATAACATGTATACATGCATGTATGTATGTGTGTATATACATATGTATAATCAAGGGACTGTTGCCTACCATTGTGCAGGGTGTGGGCTCGAAGGAAGACCCTTAAAATCCAAGTCTAAGAATGCCAAGAGGAGCGATCCATGGGGGGGCTGCTTCGCTGTTGAGCGTTGGTGTACCGAAGCACCCTGAGGGCTCACAGGACCCTTAGGAAGAAGAACTTTGGTTCAGGATTGTAGTTATGCAGGTTACTATTTGGGAGACTATATGAGAATTAGGTACGTGTGCCCTTAGGGGCAGGCTTTCAAGTCCGTTCTCCGTTTTCACCTATTGTTGGTTTCTGATCCTATACAAGGTAACCAAAACAGGAAGTACAAAGCGGGTCGTTCAAAAAGCTAAACCCTGAACCACGCATCCGAAGAAGAAGAAGAAACGAAGACAACTCAGTACTCATATCTCGTATATAATCATATGACAGTAGCAAGAAGGGGCATAAGAGTCAACATATATCATACGAGCAACCATAACAATAGTTAACAAGAGCTTACCTCAGCAGGCTATTCTAGCTACGCAATTCGATCCCGACCGAAGCCTCAGCAATGAACCTCTGTAGGGATTGGAGTTACGCGAACCCCCCTTAGCCCCTTGAGCCCGAAACCTTGAACCATAAGCCTTTGAACCCAAATACCTTGTTCACCAAGACCGCTTTAAACCGTGAGCTCTCTCTCTCTCTCTCTGCATGGGGCCTTCTGATTTGCTTCAGCAACTGATCCCAAGCAAGTGGGGTGGAGACCAACATATCCTAACTCCAGACCAACATAGGACTTCAGGCTCTGGTTGTGAGTCTCCGGTTGCTGGATGATCTACCTTAAGGCTCCTAAGCGGGTCTTGGGCTTTCTGGGGGAGGTCTCGGCTTTGGGGGCTAGAGTCCCGGATCTCACTACAAGGGTCCAGGAGCCTTAAGGTAGGGTCTTGCCATCTAGTACTTAAACCTGCTGAGGTGCAGGCTGGATTGAGCATTTGAGCATTTAGGGTTTAGGGTTTAGGCTTTACGGTTTATGGCTTAGGGCTTAGGGTGCGGCGGGCTTCTTGGGTCTCGGGTTCCGTGTTGCGATTCGCTTTGGGGTTTTGGTTTCTGTGAATCGATCCTTGTGCTAGACCACTACCTCCAAGGGAACCCTAAGCATATGGGTGGTTGTCAAAATTAGGGTCCCTTTTTGGGTCCGTAATATAGCACGGCACCTAGTATCTAGGGTACCCAAAAAGGGACCTTAATTATGACAACTACCCATATACCCCTACGCCCACGAAGCCCAAGCCTTTGAAACCTATAGGGGTGTAGGGAAAACAGGGGGAGGGGGAGTTGGGGGCTTTAATACCCACAATAAGGACCTAATAAGGCCTATTTAAGGAAGTATGATCCCCTTACCCCGGTAAAGGTCCTTATGATTGTAGGGGCTAAGGGTTCAGGGTTGTTGTAGATGGTAGACGTCAATCAAGGCGCGAAACCACGGTGCGCCGGTCTTTCGATGTTCCGCGTGTTTGGGAAGTCAGCATGGGACTGCGAAGGGCAACCAGAAACTTACGGTCGGCTGTGATCGATCCTGGTTCAGGGAGGTTTGGGCTTCTAAGGACTTTTGCTTGCAGATTGCGTATGCAGCGTAGCAGATGTAAGATCTAGAACTATAAGGGGGGGGGTTACGGATGTGGTGGTCCGATCATGCAGGCGCCTAGGGTGGAGTAGCAGGGGCTCCTGCTTGGCAGGAGCTATGGGAAGTTCGGACATGCTGCCTCACTAGGATACCCAGTAACCTAAGAATAAAAGCCTCTCTTTTTGGTGTTGGGTAACTTTATAAGGAACCTAGGACTACAAAAAGGGAATAAGGGTACTACTGGGCATCCTAGCTCACAGACTCTGGAGGACTTGAACATTCCGACAGGACTTGAGGTGTCGGATTCGGGAAGAAATCGATGGTATCCCTTTTCAACCTCAATACTTTCACACGTAGCAAGACTTGAAACCTAAATCCCTGAACCCTTGACCCGTAATTAACCCTCTAGCCCAATATTTCCAAGACCGGGGTGTAAGGGCCAAGGGTATTCCAAACCTTAGCCACCATGCGGGCGTCAGCTTGATCCGAGTAGTCGTTTGGGACGGCTGATGGTTGGAGCGTCCTGCCTTTCCACTCCTCAATGCATGAGTCTGGCAGCATGGATTACGGGCTGGGCCGAAAAAGCCTCCAGCAAACGGCGGAAAGAGACTTCTGAGCCAAAGTTAGCCTGATGAGAAGGTTTTGCAACTGACATGCTTAAGTAATTCAGTTCTTCGGTGTCGCTGGACAGGAAGGTATCAAGCGGTTAACTTCGGAGTATGTCAGTTATATGGGATTATCTCCATGCTCTCTCCCTGAGGCTCCATGTGCCTATCTATATATATATATATATATATATTATATCCTGAGCCCTTACAGTACCTATATAGGAACCCCTTTAAGGCCTAAGTATGTACTATAGACTATATAGGTGCATGCAGCCTGAGGGTCTTGAGTCTCTGAGAAACGGTGACACGAGCAAATTCGCTGTAGGCAGCTGGCCTTTGCAATGACTGGTTTAGGGTTTAGGGTTTACAAAGGTTTAGGGTGAACTATCGTTGCCACATTTGCTAAACCCCTAACCTTAAATAAGCCCTTAACACATTGTAAACTGTCATAGGGCCCCAAGAAGCACATAAAACCCCTCTTATCATGAAGGCCAATAAGGTAGGGATATCTTCCTAAAATGAATATGCTTATGTCCTCTTTTGGGCCCCTAATGTCAGGGGATGGGCTTGATTTCTCGGGATAGAACTTCGCAAATGCACAGCACGGACCCTTACATATGGTTCGGCCTGAAGGTAATAGTGCAGGACTTTCATGGCGAGTCCATAAAGCATACCAGGGAGTGGGGGTGGGGGTAAATAGAGCCCTTATACTCGACGTCCTGTTTTGGACAGATGAAGTCTAGGATGCCCAGTAACCTAGGAATAGAAAGGGCTCCCTTTTTGGTAGTGGGTAAGGAACCTAGGACTACAAAAAGGGAATAAGGGTACTACTGGGCATCCTAGAAGTAGCAACCCTAAACCCTAAACCCCCAAACCCTGAAGCCCTAAACCCTAAACCCTAAACCTCTAAGCCCCTAAGCCCCTAAAACCCTAACCCCTAAACCTTCGCCGACAGCCGCGGGCAGCCCAGAGCTCACTGGGCCGACGCCGTGGGGTTCGGCTGCTGATTCTGTGCCTGGCCAGCTTTGGGGTTTACCTATAGGCCAGCTTTGGGATGTAGCGCTTGGGCGTTTTTAGGGTTCAGTGTTTAGGGGTTTTGGGGCTTGGGCGTTTATAGGCTTTAGGGCTTTGGGGCTTAGGTCTTTGGGGTTTACCTATAGTATCCATTGTAGTTCCTGTTTTTGGTTGACCAGAATCTCTATTATAGGACCCTAACCATAAAACTGGTAAACCAAGAAAAGGAACTACAATGGAGACTATAGGCAGGGCTTGGGCGTTTATAGGGTTTAGGTCTTTGGGGCTTAGGGGGTTGGGGCGTTTAGGGCTTCGGTTTTTTTGCTGAATTCCTTTGTACGCCTGCAGGAATTTAGGGCTTGGGCGTTTATAGGGCTTAGGGCTTTGCGGTTTGGGGCTTAGGGCTTAGGGGCGTTTAGGATGTAGGGCTTAGGGTTTAGGGGGTTTTGGGTTTGGCTGTTTAGAACTTATTGATTTAGGGTTTCAGGTTTGAGAAAAGGGTTTCGTGCTTATATTATAGGGATTTGAGTTCACAGTTAAGGGATCAGGATTGGAGCGTGGGGTTTGGAGTTAAGGGTCTAGCGTGCACAGGATGCCGTCAAACCCTACTACATGATTGAAACCCCATCGCAAGTACTCAGGCCTCTACAATATACAGAACCACTGTAGTCACCCTTATTGCACTTACATAGTTACCGGGGCCCTATTCTTGTAAGATTCTTGGGCGAAGGTAGGATCAGCTAAAGACTCACGTTTTCATGCTTTTGGGCCCAAAGACCATACGATGTCAGGCTTTTGGGCTATTTTGAGCTTTAGTTTAGGCTTAGAGTGCATCTTCGGTTTCAGGGCTTTTGGGCTCGGACATGCTAAACCACAAAGGGGCTAGAGACGCGCGCCCGCCAGTTGCCGAAAAGAAGTCTACATCAAACCAGAAGGGCGCAAGGTGCCTATCCCTAAAACTCCAAGTATACAAATAGTACCTACTTTGGGTCCAAAAGTTTTAAAGTCTATAAATGCTACCTACTTTGGGCTATTCGGAGTCTTAGGGTATATAGAAGAATGTAGGTCTGTATGGAATTACTATACGGTTACGGGAAGTATCCCCAAGGGTCCAAGTACCTAATAATCATACACTCTCCAAAAATGGCAGCCTACATAGCTACTATCTTAAAACCGAGTAGCTAATTATTGGGTCCTTTGGACTCTTAGAACAGACCTGGGACCCTTTGGGAAAATGTAACTAGGATACCCAGTAACCTAAGAATAAAAAGGCCTCTCTTTTTGGTATTGGGGAACTTTATAAGGAACCTAGGACTACAAAAAGGGAAGAAGGGTACTACTGGGCATCCTAGGTGGGCCCCGATCCTGTGGCTTGACCCAGGTAGTGCTGTAGCCAAAGGAGTGGGCGTGCTTGTAAAATCCCGGCCCGGGCCTGGGATGCAAGGCAGTTTAGGGGTTTAGGGTTTAGGATTTAAGGTTGAGGGTCTAGGATTTAGGGTTTAGGGTTGAAGGTCAAGGGTGAAGGGTTTAGGATTTAGGGCTTAGGGTCTAGGGTTAGTTCTTTAAGGGTTAAGGGTGTCTAAAGGTTGCTCTCCGGGTTCCTATAACCAGGAAATCGATTAGGGGGAAATGCCCAAATGGTCCATGTAGCCAAGTAGTATATACTTTGAGTCTAAAGTACCTACATAGGGACTACTTCAAGGCCACGGTTTCTACTACTTGGAACATGGACCCTGCGTGCTGAAATGAGACAAGGTTTACAGCTTTACGGTTGATGATATAAATCCTGCATTACCTTATAAAGGACCCTAAACTATAGGAAGTAATTACGGTATATTCCTTCTTTTGGGTCATGCAGGATGTATATCATTAACCCTAGGAGAGTTTAGGGTTTGAGAGTTTATGGTGCTTTAGGGCTTACATAAGGCTCAATGTTTTAGGGTTTCGGGTTTAGGGCTTGGGGGGTTAGGGTTTGGGGTTTCCGGCTTTGAGGCTTTGGGGTGCCAGGCCCCAATCGACATCGGGTCTAAGAGGTGTTTTCTGCTGGTGAAAATGACCGTGCTAAGGAGCTGAAAGAAACAGTACCACAATTTCCTGAAGCATTTATACAAAAGGTCCGTGTGTCTAGGCTGCAAGGCTAGAGGCTCGCAGCTCCAGGCTTCGGACGTAGACGCCGTTTGCGAGCTTGTACTCACCCCAAGGGTCCAAGGGACCCAATAGTTAGGTACTCGCTTTTAGGATAGTCGTCTGTAGGTCAGGATTTTGGGGATTATATGATTATTGGGTACTTGGACCCTTGGGGTCAGAGCGTCAGCAGGTTAGGTTTCAGGGGTTCCAGGGTTTAGAGTCTAGAGTCTCAAACTTAAGGTGGTCGATCGCTGCGCACAGTCCAGCGGCATCTTCACCAAGACTACCGATTACATTCCCAACCCAGCAAGACCTCTGGCTCTTTCCACTAGAGTCAGAGAAGGGGCGATGTGACAGGGTCTTAAACGCAAACCCTAAGGGTCCAAGTAGTCCTTATTTATGGTTTTTGATACCTAACAAGGCCCTACAGTCCTATAATAGGGAGTACTCGGACCCTCTGGGAAACAGAAATTGGGAGATTCTGCCTGAAAAAATGAGTGATGCTATCAGTTGGGCTCTGCCGGTCCAAGCGCGACTGATTCGAAGCCGTCAGCATTACAAACCCTACTATAGGCCTAAAACCCCAAACCCGAAAAACCCTAAACCCTAAACCCTAAACCCTAAACCCTAAACCCTAAACCCTAAACCCCTAAACCCTAAACCCTAAACCCTAAACCCTAAACCCTAAACCCTAAACCAACGCAATCGCATATCCGGCCCAACCAGGAAGCTTCTGATTGGGGGGGGCTTCGGATTCTGCAGTGGTTTTAGAAGGCATCTGCTAGGTCCTAGAAGGGCTCTGGTAGGGTTCAGAAGGGTCTGCGGCGGGGTTTTGCAGGGGTTCAGGGGCTGTTTCGGGTTCGGATTCTTTTTGTTCGAAGAAACATTCACATACTCAACGCTAACTACACTTCCAATGCAGAACAAGAACCAGACAAGCATTGTTTTTAATAATCGGCCCCTGAACCCTCAAACCATAACGTGCAACTCGAACCCTCAAGCCCTTCATCCTCAAATCCCTTAACGGTTTTTGTTAAATGCAATGGGCCCTTGACGGTTTAGGGCTCAGGGTTTAGGGTTTGGCAACCCTGATAGAAACCTTCTAGAATCCATATCAACCCTAGACCTCTATCAATACCTATAGTCTCCATTGTAGTTCCTTTTTTGGTAGACCAAAATCTCTATTATAGGATCCTAACCATAGAACTGGTTAACCAAAAAAAGGAACTACAATGGAGACTATCAATAGATCCTCAACCCAAGCCATATCGGGGGCCCCCGCTCCGCATACAGGTGCCGCGTGAGGTCATGCTTCCTGGCAGGTTTAGTTTTGATTTTTTGGTTTAAGGGCCCTTTTCCGTCTGCAGAATCTGATTCTGCAGGATTAGGGTTTAGGGCTCGGGGTTCGGGGTAAGTTTAGGGTTTACGGAAAAACCGTGAGTATTGGTTTCAGGGATGAGGGCGTAGTGGTCAAGGGTTCGAAGACACCCTCTGATAAGACCCTACAAATCCCTCAGAAACCCTTCTGCACCCCCTTAACTTAATTCCCAAGAGGCCCCAACGCGAGCCATTACAGATCCCATGGAACCCGACTCCAGACGTAGCATTTGTGCCGGAACTCTGCCCAAATCCCTTAGAGCTGCAGCGGTTGAGGATGCAATTCTAAGGCCTTAATTGCTTGGAGCAGGAGACGGAATAACGCAGGGTCCCGAAGACCCCAAAATAGGGCTTCTTTGCAAGTTCTTTCAACGGTTCTATAAGGTTGCTGACACGGGATTACCCTAAACCCTAAACCCCTAAACCCTAAACCTGGGGTCTCATGCAGGGCAGGGTTTATTTTGGACTCTCAGGAAATATTTTGATTGATTCCTCAAGCATCCCTTAGAGGAGCTGGTGCTACACATGCCGTGGACATGTTGAGATCCAATAATCATCCCAACGCTGTGGGACTGATCCTGTCACTGAAACAATTGGTCTCTATCGATGTCCCCAAGAAATGCAGTGAGTCCCACATACTAGGCACATGTTTACTCGTTTAAGGCATCTTGATTCCTGGCCCTCGATCCCAGAAATGTCACAAGAAAAAACCTCAACTCCAAGGTATCTTGACTCCTATAAGATTGTACCACACAGGACCCGAACCAAGACCCCTAACCGTAAACCGAAACCCAAATCCTAAACCCCTAAACCCTAACTAAACCCTAACCTAAACCCTGAACCCTAAACCCTCAACCCCTAAACCCCTGAACCCTAAGCACGCCCCAGAGAAAAAACGATCCTTCGCTTCCCGGTGATGGAGAAGGCCAGGCAGTCCTTGTGCGCTCTGGTTGACGGGGTCTGGGGTTTAGGGTTGAGGGTTCAGGGTTTAGGTTTAGGGATCTTCGACGATAACTAAATAAGGAACCCCCGAAACCCTATTCTTGTTATTAAGGCCCCGACATTACGCTGATTTGCACCCTAAGTCGGCGCCAAAACCCTGAACACTAAACTGTGGCACCGTATCTCCCAGCTGAGACCGGTGCGCTGCCGATCGGATTGTTCAAGAAGGCATCATGATATGCCCCGGGCCTGATTTCATAGGGAGCTTTAGGGGGGGTATGGGGGAGGATGATTCAAGAAACGCCAACAACTTGGCAGTAAGCTTTGGGGTTGAGGGCTTTGAGTTAGGGTTTAGGGCTTACTTGGAGGGTCGGGGCACTTAGTAGTAAGTAGACTTATAAGTACCCTAAAAGGGATCCTAGTGGGGGTTATGGTACTTATAACTCTACAAAATAACTACTTAGTAAGTCCCCCGACCCTCCAAGTAGGGTCTAGGGTGGAGATTCGGGTATTGAACTGAGAGTGTAGCACTAGGCTTCGGGGTACGGTGACAATACCCCTGAGGCCCTCCAGGTTCAGTGTTTAGAACCCTGAATCCTATAATGCCCTACATCCAGAGAGAGAAAAGGAAACGAGAGAAAGAGAGAGAGAGAGAGAGAGAGAGAGCCAGAGAGACAGAGAGAGAGAGCGAGAGAGAGAGAGAGAGAGAGACAGAGATAGAAAGAGAGGCGAGAGAAAGCTCGACAGACGGCAGCAGCCAGTCTTGAATGATAAGGGGACATGTGCAGACACAAGGTATCACATAGCTAAATCATGTAGCCATACTTGGAGGGTCCGGGGGGGGGGGGGGCGGGCTTAGTAAGTAGTAACATTGAATATTCATAAGTATCGTAACCCCACTTAGGACCCCTTCTAGGGTACTCATAAGTCTACATACTACCTACTTACTACGTGCCCCGACCCTCCAAGCAGATGACTGTCACAACTGTTTGCTAAAGCTGCAAGCACTTGCCAGCATGGAAAGCATCCCGGCCGGACATCGATGCCACAACTATAGTCGTGAGCAGCGGCTCAACACAACCAGAACAAAACGATGAACCCCAAACTCTGCATTAGCCCTACTGGTCTGCAACGATGGCAAGATTGGAAGTCCGTGATTGTGTTCTCAACCGATATGCTGGAGTTGCTGGGCGCAGCCGACACGACACTCTGAAATCACAGTCTCGCCAAGGCCAGGGATCGTTAAGAAACCAAGAAACCAGTCCCAAAGCTTCCCCCATGTATGAAGTTTGGGACTCTGACCATTGAACGGTTTGCCCGAATTCTCCACATGTGCTGAGCGAATGGCGCTGGCTTCTGCTTGTCCTCCTTGGGATAGAAGTCCTGAAGCGACTGCTCGAAGTTTAAGCGGCTGCCGCCACACGGCAGCCCCTCAGTAGCGTTTACAGTACTATACAAGTTGACACCCATGGAGATCATGCCAACCCAGCTATGCATGCTGACAGATCTTCTGGTTCCTAAACCCGAAACTGCAGCGACTTGTTTCAGCTCCAATTTGGACTGTCACACAACGACTGAAACATGCCAAACAAAGGTACGGGTGGGGGATAGTTTAGGCTTGAGGGGTTTAGGGTGTAAGGTCTAAAGTCTCGGGGCTTGGGTCTTTGGACTCGGGCTTTTAGGTTCAGTGATTACCGAAACCTTCAAAAGCCTATACATACATCAAGAACTTGCAAAAGCAAGTCAACAATTGGATCCTACTATCCTACCTTGAAGGGCCAACAGATTGCAAATCTATACATTTCTACATACATGCATTTGTACATATAAACATAAATACATATATATATATATATACATATACTGATGTAACATATGCGCATACCTATACACACATATACATACCTCTGTAAGTATGTATGCCCGGCACAGAAGCGTCTTCTGAGCTGATCCTCACCGAAGCCTGCAGCAGTGAATCTGAAGCTGAGACTGTTGCTCTTAGGTTTGAAGTCCAGGGCTTCGGGTTTAGGGTTTAGTTTTTTTTGTTTCTTTGAGCTCCTTTTTCCCAAAGTCCCAAGCTGCGACTCCAGAAAGGCCTCTTGCTTTTAGGTTTAAAGTTCAGGGTTACGGGTTTAGGGTATCCTCGCGCAAAGCCGTCGCAAAGCCCACAGCTGCAGCAGCCGGCTGGCAAAGCACCTCTGGCCGATTTAGCTGCGCTACTTAATACAGGGTTCTCATCAAAACTGGCACCTGAAGTCTTGAAATGACATACTGGGTAACCCTTATAGCAGTCTTCACTTTGCCTTGGTTGCAAGCCATACAGTAACCTTAAGTAGCTCTTATTGCAGCCTTCTCCCATCACTTATGGTACCCAGACACTCCAATATCCCTTAATTAAGGAAAAAACCTTAAATTATAGTAGGATCCCTTATATGATTTAAGGTATATTCCTTAATTAAGGGATATTGGAGTCTCTGGGTAACTCATGCCCAGAACCTTTCAAGCAGCTAGGAGTCTCCAATTGCTGGAGTTTAGGATTTAGGGATACGGGTTCTAGGGTTGCTTGGAAGGCTAAAGGGCGCAGCGGCCGGGAGGATAACATTCCTAGAACTAGCCCTAACGGTCCATCTGCTGACATGGTATATGCTTTGACCTTCAAGTAGTCCATGTTTAGGTCCTTTGGCGTCAAAGTATAGGCGATATGAGTCGCATTAGAAGCCCGGCCCTAAAACATACACCCTAGTATTGACAAGGCGGGGCGAGGATCGCTCACGGATCGTCAGCGTCATCGTCCGAACCATTGTGTTCCAACTTCGACCTCCATGTCTTCATCCGCCGCTGCCGAGGCCGGTGCCACTGACTCGGCCTTCTGCGCCTTGCTTGGCGGCTCCGAGGGGCCAACAGCTGTGGCGCAGTAGCAGAGGGCACAGACCTTGCCTCTCAGGTTAACCGCAGCCGACCCAAATGGCCGCAGGGTTGTTCCACGCCGTGCAGGTGTGGCACCCAGAGCTGGGAACTCGTCAGCGATGACTGCAAGGTCCAGAGTGCAGACGGGCTGGGCTGCCATGATTCTCTGGGGCCTCAGCTGTGAGGCTTTGCTCTCGGGTCAGCTTGCGGCATCGCCAACTCTAGATCTTGTCGCCGAGGCTGATGTCGCTGACAATCTTGAAGGTGATTGTCTCGCCAAGCAGCTTTTTGCGGATCTCCGTCGCCACCACCTTGACTAGGCTGTGCCCCAAATTTCCGCTTCAACGCAGGGAGTGCGGCGATGCACCCGTCTGTTCTCATTCTCACTCATACTGGCCCCCCTGGACCTTAAGTGCACGGCGTATTGGCCACGTCCGTTACGGAAAGGTGTACCTAGCTTAACCGAGATTGTCAACAGCAAACAGAAAAATAACCCGCCGACATGCAGATAATTTCCTTCAAGACACTTCACTTCAACACAAGACTTCCTGCTTTCTCGCAAGGCTCAAAATACCTCCATCAACTATAACTGGCTCTAGAGACCACAAAAAGGAAGTGCACTTCTGAACATTCACGACACTCCCAGAAGCACATCAAGAGTTGCTGCAACCCCAAAATCCGGAACCCTAAACCCTAAACCCCTACACCCTAAACCCGCCCACCCTAAGCCCTAAACCCCAAACTCCTACACCCTGAACCCTAAACCCCTACACCCTAAACCCCTAAACCCCCCCACCCTAAGCCCTAAACCCCTAACCCCTACACCCTAAACCCCTACACCCTAAACCCCTAAACCCCCCCACCCTAAGCCCTAAACCCCTAACCCCTACACCCTCAACCCTAAACCCCTACACCCTAAACACCTAAACCCCCCCACCCTAAGCCCTAAACCCCTAACCCCTACACCCTAAACCCCTACACCCTAAACCCTAAACTCCTAAAACCCTAAAACCCTAAACCCCTAAACCCCTACACCCTGAACCCTAAACCCCTACACCCTAAACCCCTAAACCCCCGCACCCTAAGCCCTAAACCCCTAGCCCCTACACCCTAAACCCCTACACCCTAAACCCCTAAACCCTAAACCCCTAAAACCCTAAAACCCTAAACTCCTAAACCCCTAAACCCCCGTAACCCCTAAACCCCATAATCCGGAGCTTCGAGCTGGACCCTAAACCCTGCGCCCTGCGCCCTACCTGTAGGCTCATACCCGACCCCTATTTTCCCAAAGGCTTTCCATGGCTGCGTGATCATGACCGCGAGCTTGCGCATCTAGGGAACTTCTTCGTTTGCAATCATTCAGGCTTTTACTTTAAAGGTCGCTAAAGCAGTGCAGGCACAGGGTGGCTTCTGTTTTAAGTTTTAGGGTACCTACCGAGTGCGTAGTTCCTTTTCGGGATTACCTTATAGGATTCTATATATGAGCCGCCAAAAAGGAACTACTAAGCGGCCTAAGGGTACTTTTGTATATATCAGATCCTAAGCATAAAACTAGGCAGCCTCAAAAAGGTGTAGGGTACAAGCCTCTAGGTAAATCTGAGTCCTGCACCCTCAACCCTAAACTTTCAACCAAACTCCAAAGGGTCCAAGTACCATACAGTAGGTACTTAGTAGGTATTTGGGCCACAAAAGTATAATAAACTGACTATACCACCTACTTGTCGGGTATCATGGGAAACTAAAGGTTAACTTTTTGGGGTATATAGGGATTATATAGGGGCTATACGACCCAAAAAAAGGTTAAAGGTTATCGTCTACTCTACTACCAGGACCATTACTTGGACCCTCTGGGAACCTGAAACTTTGGGCCCGCACTGTGGATGGATCATATGCTCCCGGCCCTGATCCACGACGAACGTCGTGGGAGGTACAGAAGCCGAGTTCAGGGCTTGGGCCTTCGTGTTTGGGCTTCAAGAGTTTAGGCGGCTTGGGGTTTGGGCTTCAAAGGATTTGAGAATCTAGGGCTTCTGCGAATTCACAGTTCAAGATTCAGGGGTTGAGGGTTGTCAAGCTGCAGGGTTTCCAGTGAGTCTCTGGGTTAACCCATTCCGACTCCGCAGCTTCATTCGAGTCCTTCAATTAGTCCAGGGCTTGTTTTAGGGCTTAGGGTTAATTAAGGCTCAGGGTTTGGGAAGGTAGGTGGAGGAGTAAGGAAGAAGGGGGTTTAGTGAATGTAGTGGAGCCTTACCTACACAGTGTCGTCCAGCAGAGTCTAGGCCTAACACGTCCAGTCGGAATGTCAGACCTGTAACAGCAAAGTTGGGGAGTTGAGTCTGGGGCCCCTCAATTGACCCGGGTGTTGGGAGTAGCGAGTCTCTGGCTTGCGTCCTGGTGAAGAATTCGTTAGTTTCAAATCATGCTTTCGGCAAAGTCTTCCCCTCTTTCCAATGCAAAATTAAAAAATACTGACGAGCACTATTCTTGGCTATTCCAATTTTCTTGCGTGTCGAGCGTTGGGCTGAAATCGATTGTCGTGCCTGGTTCGTCATAGTTCAGCACGCCGCGCCTGGGATCAGGAGTGGGTGTTCCGCCCCAAATATCCGAAAACCTACCTTAAGCCCAGATAATCTACCTTCTGAAGGGCTCCTATGCAAGGAAATCATGTTGAGGAACCCTAAAACGCTAGGTTTCTTAGGGTCCAGGCACTTCCAAAACCTGTTTTTGTTCGTAGAGGTCCTACAAACCCCGTATTACTGCTACTTTTATCACAAGAACCTACACGAAGCGTCGGTTTTGGTAGCTTGCGGTACCCTAAACCCTAAATCCTACATGCTGAGCCCTAAACCCTATGTCCTGAATGCTAAGCCCTAAACCAACCCGAGATTCCTAGATGCTAAACGCTGAACACTAAAACCCAAAAACCCTAAATCCTAAACTTTGAAGCCGAGAATTGAGAAGGTACAGCATTTCCCAAGCAAAGCCTCGATGCCCTAGGGTTCAATGACCCATATGGGTGTCAAAATTAGGGCCCCTTTTTGGGTGCCTTAAATATTAGGTGCCTGATTGTAATAGGGACCCTCAAAGGGACCCTAATCTTGATAACCACCCAAACAGGGATCCTTCGAGGGCTCAATTAAGGGTTACTACAAGGGTTCTTAATTAGGGCTTCAGGAAGGGTTTGTAGGTCCATGTACCAAAATAGCATTATAGATTACGGGTTCAACGGCTTAAAGTAGTTTCCATTAAGGTACTTTGGGAGATAAAGTATAATGGATTATTCGGGTACATGGACCCCCCACACATAGTGGTAAGTGCAATGGCCTGTCAGTCGCGAAGCACTAAGACCGCGAGAAAGGGGGACAACGCTCCAGGTTATATCGGAGGCCTCAAAAGGTGGGATGAAGGTAGGTAGGATTAAGGATCCCTTATATACGGACTCTTATTTGGGAATATCCCACCTACCTTCATCCCACCTTTTGAGGCCTCCGAGTTATACTCCGACCAAGCGCAGAGCGTCCCAAACGTGATTTGGTTGGTCAGGGATCGCATTGGCAAAGAGAAACGAGTCCAGAGAATGAAATATTAGGCCGATCCAGAATGACTCGGAGTGCTCCAAAGACTTCGTAAGAGCTGTAGTTGCTTGGGGCCTCGAAGCCTAGCACAACACCAGCCATTACCGAGAAGACCACGCTGTGGTAAGGGAACGTCTGAGTTTGCATCTGGTTTTAGATGAATGTCTGCAGTTAAGGCAATATAAGCTGCTGCTTCTGAGGGGTCATGTAATGTGGCTATATTCCCAACCTCCAGGCCACTGCCAAGCAAAGCTCTGAGCCTAAACACTCCACTCCGCGCAAGACAGTTTTCACACAACCACTGCTACTACTCCCGTCCAGACCTTGCATTGTGGTCCAGCACTCTGACACCCAAAACCAAAAAAACAAAAACAAATAAACATATATATATATATATGTATAAATAAATACATATGTATATATACAGTTGCACTGAAACCGCCGCAAGGCAGATTCAACTTCGTGTTCCGAGAGTATATGTTAGGTGTCATATGCTGCATACGATATATTTTATGCCATGTACTAGTTACTATACATTAGGCCGTCTTCCTTCCTGGGCGACTGGCTTTCGGAACTTTCCGACCATGGTCACGGAGGGGCCTTCCTGCCAGTGCTGCAAGCCGGCTGGGTGTAGGGGCTGCAGGGGTTGTTCGGGGTTTAACGCGGTGTACCTGTATCCCCAAACCCTACCAACTAGTGGGTTATATGACCCCTGAGTTAGAGGGCATATATCCCTTACAGAGTAGGGTTTTGGATGCCCAGGTAGGGTTTCTTTTGGGTCTGGGGTGTGCTGGTTTGTGAACCAGTTGGGGAAGGCTTTATCCTGGACCCAGTACTCCCTGCTAGAATCGGCTAGAACCCTCAAGGCTCTAGGACCCTAGGACACCTACCATCCGCCCCCCCCCCCAAACACGCACACAACAGCGACTCCTAGGCTCGCAAACCCTGAAGTCTTAAAACCCTAAAACCCCAAAGCCCTAAAGCCCTAAAACCCTAAACTCTTAGCCCTAAAACCCGTAAAACCCTAAAACCCTAGAGCAATAAACCCCCAAACCCTAAACCCCTAAACCCCCAAACCCTAAAATCCCAAACCCTAAACCCTAAGCCCCAAAACCCGCAAAGCCCTAAAACCCCAAGGCCCTAAACCCTCACTTAGAAGAAACCTCCCAGACCTTCCAAAATCCCTTAATTAAGGAATAGAGCTTAAGTCATACTATAAGGATCCTACTATGACTTAAGGTCTATTCCTCAGTATGATTTATAAGGTCTATTCCCTAATTAAGGGATCTTAGTATGCTTTATAAGGTCTATTCCTTAATTGAAGGATTTTGAAACCTCTGCCCCCGTCCGCCTCGGCGCTGCCGAACTTCGTGCCGTAAGCGCCTGGCCCTGGTCCGGTCTGCCTGGAAGCCAAAGGGTCCGATAACTAGGTACTTATATGATCATTATTATTACTACGATTATTATTGTCTTTGTATTTTTATTGTTATTACTAGTGTTATTATTGCTATTAATATTATTATTCTTACCACTATCATATGGGGTTTAGGGTTCAGGGTTTCGGGTTTAAGGCTTAGGTTTAGGGTTTAGGGTTTAGGTCGCAAATTTCATAAAGCTCCAAGAAGAACTGCGGCCCAACACCCTGAACCTTGAACTGTACATCCATTCGATTCGCAAATTTCATAAAGCTCCAAGAAGAACTGCGGAAATGTAAGAGCTATATTAGCTACGACTCCTTTTTTCGGCGATGTTGAGCTATAGCTTCGCAGAGATTTCTTGATTGCTTGTTCCGACCCCTATGCCCGAAACCCTAACCTGTAAGCCTATGGCCCTAAACCCTCATATCCCTAAGGTTCCATGTGCCGATATAGTACATACTCAGGCCTGAAACGGGTTCTTATATAAGTACTTTAAGGCCTATGCATATGCTATAGAGGTACATGGAGCCTTAGAGTGTTTTCCAGCAGGAAAGGAATCTCCTAGGTAGGCAACCGCCTAGAAGCCCATGTACTCATGTCTAGACTATGCTTAGGCCCCTGATTTACTAATATAAGGAAGACTTTAAGGCCACACTTTAGAATATGTATACATACATACATACATACCCAGAGACTCCGATATCCCTTAATTAAGGAATATACCTTAAATCATATCATATAAGGGATCCTACTATAATTTAAGGTCTATTCCTCAATTAAGGGATATTGGAGTGTCTGGGTACATACACACACACACACACACACACACACCGCGACATGAACTTGAAAGGAGACTTTGAAGGTACGTGAGAGCCTATGAAATCAGATCTCGGCTTCTCCTAGTATCCCAAACGGAAGGCCAACCGCACACACTCATCGTTACTCCTGTGCAGGTGTTTAAAGATACACCCATAAAATCTCGCAATCTTCAAATCATTAACTAGACCGCATATACATTATAAGTCCTTTTAACAATTAAATGCACACAGAAATGGATACAAAGCAGCGAAAACCACAAACAAATGCAAGTTGACACAACTCCGAAATCAGGTTGTCGGACCTGACCGGATTCGGCCGTCCGCGTGGGGCGCGGCTAAAACTGCGCCTCAAGCGTGACTGACACGCGGTCTGGACGGCTTAGGTGTTCATGGTTTGGGATTTAGGGTATCCAGGTTTCGGTACGGGGCGGATCAGTTGCTGCAACAAGAAATTCTCATTCATCTAGGGCTTGAGACTTGAATTGGGATTTCTGAATCTTGGATTGAGTTTTGGCGAAAGCAGAGCACTGTCGACTCGAAATCGCTTGGCGCAGGACTTGGAATGCTGCTGAAGCTGGGGCTCGTACGGATGAGGGTTTCTAACGGTTTCAAGATCCTTCGTGGACCTATAGTGCCCCATAAACCCTGACTAGTGTCTCTCCTCTCATGCTTGGAAAGAACCATGTCATACGGTTGATGATATAAACCCTGCATTACCCTGATGACCCTAGACTATGGGAGTTATGGCAGGTTCTTTATTATGGGTAATACTGTAAGGCATTTAGATCATCAGCCGTATTCCTGTACCAAATCGGAAGCTTGTAGTTGAAAGCTGCGAGGTCAGAGCTCCTCCTAGACTCCACCTAGGCCCAGGGTTCGAACTTCGATCTCTCCATAGATCGCCAGTACTTGCAGGCCTCAACATGCCCTGTTCCCCCGCTCACCCTCCACCTCGAAACGCCGGAGCTCCAAATGCCAAACAGACAGGGGAGAACCCGAAACCCCAGTTTAGGGTTTAGGTGCATTAGGGCTTAGGGTTCCAACGCCCAACAAAAAAATCCTGAACGGCAAGTTCTAACCTTGAAGCTGAAAGGGTTTGAGGTTTTGGATTTTAAGCGTGTTTAACCCCTGCAAACCTGGAGGGGCACCCTGTTTCAACGCTGCTTCGGGCCATGCATTGCTAGGCTTGGGGACCAGGATTCTGGGTTCTGGGGTTTAGGGTTCACGACGCGAGTTGGGGGTTCCTGCTAAGGGCCCTATAGGTTTATTTGAAAGTTCCTTTTAACGACTCGTCTTGAGGGTCCTATAAGGTCTCTATAAGGGTTCCCTGGGGGTTCAGGGGTTCAGGGGGGACGAGAGTGTAAGGTCCAGAGAAGTGTGGGAGCTCTCCTCACAACTGCAGCCGGGAATCCCGGTGGGCTCTGCATACTTGAACCTGCCGACCGCATAGTACTTGTATTTTCCGAATATGGGGAACCCTATAATATAGTACCCTAAATAGTAGGATCCTTATTATAAGGAGCCCGAGTAAGGTACCCCCTAATTTTCGGAAGCTCCCATATGGTGAGCTCTGGACCTTGCGTCCACACGAGCTTAAACCCAAAACCCCATGGCAAGACCTTTCCCTAAGGGTCTAAGTACCTTATTGTCATATACTCTCCAAAATCCTAACCTACATAACTACTATCCTAAACCTAAGTACCTGATTACTGGGTCCCTTGGACCCTCAGGGTTATGCTGCAATTGGGGTTCAGGTTCCAGTGACCAAATTTGGTTTAACCAGGTGTTGAGGGTTGAGATTTGGGCTTCAGATGTTTCAGTTTTAAGGGTTCAAGGCTCGAGGTTTCTCGATATACAAATATAGAGACAAATACACCAAAGTCTAGGTGGTGACAGCTTCGGCATGGGGGGGGAATCTGCACATCGTTGCCTCGGCCATAGACAGGGTCTGAAACCAGAATGCAGCCAAGCAGCCATGAGCATTGAACCCTTACCCCTCAGACCCCTTGATGCTGCCAAGCCCGACTCAACCCTAAAATGACTAGAGTACATGCAGCAAGCAAGTCTGAAGAACCTGCACCCTTCTTGTGGGTTCTTGCTAGGGGCCCTAGTTCAAGATACCGTAAATGATTCGAGAAACATGAAACTTCAGCTCACATCATGTGATGAGGACCTGAACTGCATTCCCTAAAACGGAACTGCCACCTGAACCCCCTTTCACCCCAGAAGTCTGTTTAGCTGCAAGCCTTTCGAAGTTCGCCACAGAATGTGCGCCTGCGACAGTTGCTGTGAGTCTTGCAGAAGGGATTCAGGATCATCGGTGTAGAAGCTTGAGGAAGATGCGGCGGTTTAGGGCTTGGGGCGTCCGTCGTTTCTCTTGTGTTTTGATCTTCAGCGCTAGATTGGGTGAGGGGGTGCTATTGAAAACTTGGGAAACCATGTTCGGCTTAACCTGGCTTGAAACCTCAGGCGCTAACCCGGCCCTGAATCCGAAGCTTGAAGCCCCAAAGGGTCCAAAGTACCTTTATGGTAGAATGTAGGGTTCCTATATTAGGAATTACTATTATGATTTGGGGAAGTATCCCCCATAACAGTACCTAGGACCCTTTGGGAGCATGTTTGCCTAAGAATGCGCAGAAAACCTTGCCTTAAGCTCATGTCCCGTCGAGGCCGCGATACACATAAACCATAGTAAAGCACGAATGCCATGTAATCTGTGAACAACAACCCAGAACCCTAAACCGCAAAACCCGAGAACCCCAAACCCTAACCCCTGAACAAGAACAAGAAACAATGGCAAGTGCAACACGAAACAACCCCAAAACGTCGCCTAGCCTGGCCCCGGCTTCTTGTCCGCGTTCTGCGGCCATCGGCTAAAGCGCCGGCTAAAGCCAAAGGACACTTGCCGAGGGGCCTCAGACATGAGACAGCGGCTTGTGATTTATAGTTATAGTATTATGGGCCCCAGGACCCGATTTCAATTATTAAGGCCCCTACGGTAGAGCCCTCCTTGAAGCCTGCCCCTAAGGGTCCAACTTCCCAATAATCACATACTCCCCAAAATCCTAACCTACATAACTACTATCCCAAAACCGACTACCTGATTATTGGGTCCTTTGGACCCTTGGGGTTAGGATGTCTCTGTGTGTATTTGTGTTTGAAGGGGTGGACTTCAGGTCCTAACATATACATCGTAGGAAGGACGCCCTGCAAAGAACACCCAAGCCCTAGTGAGTTCCTTACCAGGGCCCGACTATCCGGATCCCAGCTCTCTGTTATCAAAGGTCTACATTATATCCTCCAGGAATGAGCAGAATTAGAACGAAAGCAACCGTGAGGTTCAAGCATCGCACAGTAGCGCGTACGGCCTGTGACACAAACATACATGCATGCATGTGCATGCAGACATACATACATATATACAATAATATTCTCTCTCTCGCTCTCTATCTATTTGTCTTTCCATTCGTCTATCTATATATATATATATACATATATATATATAGATATGTACATGCTGACAGGCATACAACAAGTCTGCACAAGCACGACAGACACTGAGGCTGGCTCCTGGTACTTGCTGGTGCGCCTCAGCAACGAATAATGAGCAGGATCTTCTTGTAGTTCATAGTCGTGGCAGAGCCCAGCAACACCAGCATCAATCTCAGCATCACCACCAACATCATGAAAAGCGTGAGCATGTTCATCCCACTCGCCAGCATCATCGTCGTCAGCATATCATGCAGGTAGGACAAGATGCCCCCCAGACCCATGACACCTATTTGCCTGATGGCCTAGAGCCTGCGACCGAACTGAGCAGAAGTTTCCCATGCCGCTGGTGTCAACTTAAGCTCCTTCAAGGGTTCCTATGTGGGTTCCTTGTTTTTTACAGGTTTCCTTGAAGGGTTTTGTTAAGGGGTTCCTTTAAGGGCGTCCTATATGGATGGAAGTCATCAGTCTGAGTATAACAACAGGGTCTAAAACCCCAGATGCTGTGGCTTTTCAGGGTTTAGTGTATGTCGTTCTGGAAGCCCTTAACTGCAGGTTTTAGACAGGGTAAACCCCAATGCCTGCAACCCCAAACCCCGAAACCCTATACCCTAAAACCTACTTCATTTCAGGCTTTCGGGATTCGGAGTGCTGAGGTATCCCTAACAAAGGCCCCGAAGCAGCGAGGGCACCCGAAATCCGACCGGACCGGACCATAATAAAAGGAAGGCCTCCTTTCGTCGATGTTTTATAGCGGGTTTATAAGGACATAATTGTACTACTTCGTGATAAGGGGGTCTCTACGCAAAACCTCTAAGAAGGACTCGCGAAAGATGGGAGGACGCGCGGAATTGAATGGGTTCCGAAACGAAACCGGCAAACGAACACTCCAACACGGAGACTATGCACATCTGCACAGTATGGGGATCGGCTTGGAACATGCTCAAGCTAAGTATGCGCCATGAATAGATGCAGCTTTCCATGTACTTTCGTGCATGTGAGCCACAATGTCCGCTTAAGCCCACGCCCCTATTTCGGGCAATCCCGGATTTCTGTATAGGCGCGATTAATCAAAACCCCTTCTGGTAACTCCAAACTTCTTGGCCGCATAATTTAAGCGATGCATTCCATAAACCCAAACCCTAAACCCTATATAACCCCTAAACCCTACGCCTTCCCCAGTAAAAGCAGTAAGTACATCAAGCTACCGCTCGGGCAGTTGGGGTCCAGACGCTTCGTCCTTTGGTGGATAAGTTCCCGGCCTGGGAGACAACTCCATGTCCCAGAGGGTCCGTTAATATACGACCATTATGGAAGTAAGTCCCCAAAACCATCATGGGCATATATACTCCATTGAGGGTTCATTCATATACTACCATATACTACCATTATGGAAGTAAGTCCCCAAAGCCATAATCGGTATGGCCTTTTGGGACCCAAGTCCACAATGGCAGTAGTGGCACTCGGGGTTGATAAGACTACCATAAGGCTCTGGAAGGGTTTTAGGGTTTGGGGTAGGGTCGGAAGCCTCAAGGTGTTATGACGCTTATGATGTAGAGAACAATATGGGCTTTCGAGGGATTGGAATTCAAGATTTAGGGTCTAGCGTTTCCATACCTATAGGCACAGGTCGTCGGATTTTGGACTGTCGTGTGTACGACTGTTTAATCACGGTGTTGGCCCCAGGGTGTGGCTGAGGCAAGCTCTTGGCAACCTGGGTAAGGCTTTACTGTGTAAACGGATCGAGATAGCAATAGAAAGCATGTTGCTGCGGTAGATCGCGGCGACAGCTGCCGTTGATGTCATCTCAGGATCCTATGATGTGCATCGACTCGTTCAGGCTTGCTGCACCATGCAATCCTAATTACACGCGAAAGATCTTCCTGCACCCGTTCGTCTATACAGCTATAAGATGTGCTGGGGTTTGCGGCTTGCCCTAAACCCTAAACTGCCGCGAGCTGCGAGGCTTCGTAGAGGTTTACGGCACCGCATGTCATCTCGAGAGTATAGCCCTCCCGGTCAGCCCATCATCCTTCAACCTCTCACAAGCCTCAGCCCGAAACCCTTAAAGGGTTCCTTTAAGGCTTTATAGGCCAGGGACTCCCTTAAGGGCTGCTTCCAGGGCTGTTCCCTTAACCCCAAACTCCTCAACCGCTAGACATAATCCCTGGAGCTTACACCATGTCGTAGAACCAGATTATAAGCTCATCATCAAAGCCTCAAAACGCCCTGCAAGACCCGATAGAACTGCTCAACAACTTCAAACCCCAAGGAACCCAAATACAAGACCGTCGAAGGAACTTTACTACAGAACACGATTTCCCTATTTGAGACTGCTATTTTAGAACCCCTACAGGAACCCTGGTATACTGTATGGCACTCCTTTCTGCGGAGCTCTGCTTCGGAAAGAGCCGCTGCAGAGATTCAACCGGGATGCCGGTCCTGGATCTTCTTGCCAGGGCTCAGGGGTTAAAATGCTCCAACCTACTATCTGTAGTCCTTACTTAATATAAACCGACATGTGTATACATGTGTAAATACATATAATATGATACATATACATACATATACACATACGCATACAGAGATACATATACATATACATATACACATACACATACACACACACACACATTAATGTACAAGTACATGAAGATATACGTATAAATATACATATATAAACGAGTAGGGTTTGGCAGCTCAAGGTATGGTGTAGCGTCCTGAACACATACATAAGGCCTTGAGCCTGAAGCTTTCGGGATTAGCGGTTTTACCTAAACCCCCAACTACCCTCACGTACACCCTGAATATCCACAGTTACGATCCATCAGGGTTTCATGCAAGGGCACTTGGGGTGTCCTGGCAGGGTTTCAACTTCTAGGGTAGCCAGCGAAGTGGCGAGATCCAGGACTTTTTGCCAACCACCCTCTGCTTCCTACGTCTAGTGTCCAGTGGTAGTGATTTAGAGCTATGCTTAAGTTTAGGGCTTAGGCCAATGGACATAATAATTGCTGTCGCCGTGGATATTTGCGACGAGGAGTTTAGGTTCGCGGTATAAGGGCATGATAATCTCAGGCACGCAAAACCCTACAGCCCTGAGCTTAACGCTGATACCCTAAACCTTGAAGCCTGAACCATTAAATTTCTACCTTAAACCCTGGACAAACCAAAATTCCGTCACCAGATCAGCTGAGAATCAGATCGAGGTTGACGACGCCGCGATTTCGCGAGTTCACTTGGCACGGAATTCCGGCATGTTGGAGGACCTGCAACACCTGAGGTGCAATCAGGGTTTCGGTAAAGGTTCGAAAAAGGGTTTCTATAAGGTTACCTTAAGGGGTTCGGTAAAGGTTCCCGCAAGGGGTTTCCATAAGGATTCCTTAAGAGTTCTGCAATATGCGACTCTTCATCATTCGGATAGGGTTTTGGAGTACTTTATGCGGTACTCTTCGTAGTGGCTACAAGGGGACGGTGTGAGTGATTCTTCGACCCGTCTCGTAGAGCTGATAAGGTTTGCAGGTGCTGAGTCTTTGGCCCGGGAGTTGTTCAGGAATTACAACACGTTTTTAGGGTTTGGGCTTTAGGGTTTAGGGCTTTCCTCTAGGGTTCTCAGAGTCCAAGGATCCAACAAGTAGGTACTTTGGCTTAGGATGGTAGCTATGCAGGCTACTGTTTGGAGAGCATGTGATAACTAAGTACTTGGACCTCCAGGGTTCAAGACTTATGCCAACGTCTGGATAACATTCATCCATATTCGGCTAATGCTCCCCTCTGCTGTCTGGGCCCGCCGCAATGTTTAGGGTCAAGGATTATAGGCCCAGTCTGGAGCTTGCCCCACACCCTGAGCCTTGTACCCCGTCTCTGACTCCCGAAGCGTGAAGGGCTACGGCTGGGGGCTGTAATAGAGGGGTGTTAACAACTAATTAGAATAGGGTTTTGGGGTATATGCTACTATAATCCAAAAAGGACCCCCAAAATAGTATCTGTAAGTATTGTGGCCCCGATATTAAATCGAAGCCATGTCGCACGATCCTGAACACCCTGCTCCTTCGAGTTCGAGAAACTCCAATCCTGGCATGCGGTTTGCGGTTCGGGATCAGGGTTTAGGGGCTAAGAATCTTCCAGCATATTTGGTTTCCAAAGTGTTCGTTGAGGGGTATACTACGCTACATTAAGGAGATTCATACCAAGTTGCAAGAAAACGGATAAGCCCTAAACCCTAAACCCCTAAACCCCTAAACCTTAAACGCCTAAACCCAAACCCTAAATCCTAAACCCAAACCTATAATGTCAACAAGAGCCCAGGAGCCTTGCGAGACTTGCCATAGCCGGTAATGATTTTTAAACGGCCGCTCGATCCGTGGGTGAAAGAGGGCACCACCTCGGCCAGCCACCAAAGCACTGCGATGGCGGCGGCACCTGTGGGATTTCTGAAAACCCTGTTGCAGCGGCTTTTATGCCAGACTCCGTATGACTCAACCCTACCCTAGGGCCCCAAAGTAGTTCCTTTCTGGGGTTCATATTTAGAATCCTATAAGGTAATCCCGAAAAGGAACTACTATGGGGTCTATGGGTAGACCCTAAACCCTACGTACTGAAGGAGTAATCATCTACCTTAACCTACCAAAACCTACTGTTTTGTAGGGTCCCTATAAATTCCATATTAGGGTTTATATTAAGAATCTACAAAAAAGTAGGTTTTGGTAGGTTAAGGTAGACTGAAAGTTCCAGAAACCTAAGATCGGTCTTTCGCGGAACCGAGCCAGCGGCCTGGTGAGAAGGAATGCACATCCTGGGGCTTTTAAGTAACCAGGGAGAAAAAAGGATTACAACTTTTATTTCATAAGGAGTGGTTTAGGGTTTAGGGTTCAGGGTTCAGGGTTTAGGGGTTTAAGGGGTTTAGCGGAGCTTAGGGACTTTTATTTCATAAGGGTTCCTTTAAGAAAAAAGTATTAAAGTATGGTACTCCAAAGCCCAGCATCTAAGATGTCGTCTTTTGTGAGGATCCCGGGCCACACGTTCGCTTCCAGACCCTTCCGGAAGATCGAGAAGCTCACAGGCTCACGCACGACAGCATCCAGCAGCTGGTTATAGCCTTAAGCTTCAGCAGTCTAGGGTTTAGAGTTCAGGGGTTTAGGGGGTTTAGGGGCTTAGGGTTTAGGGGTTTAGGGTTTAGGGCACGGAATGGATCATGCCAGAAATTTCACCGCTTTCTGTGTCAGCTAGCAAGTAGCAGATTTGATTTGGGGGCACTTCGCTTGCAGACATGTCCTCGGCTGTTCAGGAACCCACTGGGAAAAAATATACTGTTTTAAGCTTCGTATTGTATAATAGGAACCCCTAAACCCTAAACCCTAAACTCTAAACCCCAAACCCCAAAGCCTAAACCCCAAACCCAAAACCCTATAAACCCAAAACCCTATAAACCCAAAACCCTAAACCCCACTGAACAGCCTGGTGTCCTCCACAAGGCCAAGAGCCCTTCTCCAGGCCGATCCTGCTGCACAGGAGCCCAATGCTGCTCCTTGGCTTCTAAGCGGTTTAGGGCTTAGTGGTTGAGGGTTTAGGATTTAGGGGTTGAAGGGTTTAGGGGTTTACGGGTTTAGGAGTTTAGGGGTTTATGGGTTTAGGGGTTTGGGGTTTGGGGGCTGGGGGTTAAGAGTGTAAGTGCCCTAGGGCTCCAGTTACCTAAATAGTAGGTTACTTCAGTAGATGATATATGGCTAGTCACCTACTACATATTTAGGGAACTGGAGCCCTAGGGATAACCAGGCTCCCTTAGGACAAATGATAAAAAAAACTTGTATTTCATAGTGGTTCCGTTCAGGACCACGTCCGAACCACAACATTAGAGCCTGGTATTCCACAGCCCAGGCTCCATACATGTGTAAGTTCATGGGAATCTGGCTGTCTTGCATAGCTTGCAACAGCTGAAGCCCATACTCCCATCGCCCACTTCTACGACATGCTGCCAGCACTCCGCTGAAAGCGACTTCCCCTGGCGCCAACTTCCTTCTACACATCTCGTCCATGAGCTGCATCGCGCGCAGCTGCTCTCCTCCCTTGTCACAGGCATTTATGGCAGCACCATAGATGGCTTCGGAAGCCGATTCTCCCAAAAGACTGATTGCTCTCTCCCACTCCGAAGCCCTGCCGCAGGCTGCTATGGTTGCGGTGTAATAGGCATCGCTCGAAGGTCCTGTCGGTTTCAGCCGAGCCAGCAGCTCTAACAAGATCCTCCAGTCGTCTGTTCGGTCAACGAGGTCTGCAAGCATTCCTTCCGTGAAAATCCGGTCGGGAACATCACGAAGTAATGTTGATGCTAGCTGCCATTGCCGGGAGCTTGACAGCGCCGTAATGACGTCCACAAAATCAGCTTGCTTCGGAAGCACTCCGACCCGTGAAAGGCCTGCAAACCAAAGCAGTGCCTCTTCCCACATGCCAGCCTTGGAAAACATATCGGAAAGCCCTGCATTGGGGACTTAGGGTTTAGGGATTTTGGGTTCAGGGTTGGGGGTTTAGGGTTCAGGATGCTAAAGGGTGGTCCCACATGCCAGCCTTGGAAAACATGTCGGAAAGCAGCTCTAGACGATCCCTTCTGGAGCTCGGAACCAGTGGAACCTTGGCATGCTGTAGGAAAGCAAGAACCACATAAATTAGAAGGGGCCCCCACCCTGTAATAGTGACCATAAGGATTATATGGGATTGTATTAGGGCCCTATTATATTCCTATTATACCACTATTACAGGGTGGGGGCAGCTACTAACACATAAAGCGCAACCATAAACAAGCAAAGCCATATCCATTGTATTAAACTAAACCCTAAACTGTTTACAACCATATGGAAGCCATATATGGGTGGTTGTCAAAATCAGGGTCCCTTTTTGGGTCCTTAAAATAATAAGGCACCTACTATTTGGGTACCAGGGGACCCTAATTTTGACAACCACCCATATATAATCTGTTTTGTACCTTTCATTCAAGGAGCCAGGTTTTCCCCATCGTAGTCCACTTCGTCGGTCCGAAGCCTAAGCAAGCGCCGGTATCTCGCTGAAACTGGATTTAGCGGTTAGGGTTGAAGGTTTCGATACTCGGAACCCCCTATTATAAATGCAAGGATAAATCCTAAACCCTGCACCCTGAACCCCGAACCGTTAAACCCTAAGCCTCAAACTCTAAACCCGAAAACACCAAAACCGTGTGCCTAGACCCAGAAAGACCTTGCTAAGGATTCCCTTTTTTTGTTGTGCTGCTCCTTAATGGGTAGGTCTTTCGACCCCAAACCCAGCTCAAAACCCTACAACCCTAAACCCGAAACAGTAAACCCCTACTGTAAACCCTTAAGCCAAAACCCAAAACCATAAAGCCCGACACACCTCCTGAAGCTTCTGTGCTTGCGAAGCAGCAAGCCTCTGTCGACCATTGCTCGAAGAAAGTCACAAGCCGCGTCCCAGGATCCAGCAGTACTGCATGCAGAAAAGCCCTGCATTCGGGACTTAGGGTTTGGGGATTTAGGGTTCAGGGTTGGGGATTTAGGGTTCAGGGTTTGGGGATTTAGGGTTCAGGGTGTTCAAGGGTGGTCCTGGACGGGAGCCGAGGGATGAATGTATTCAGAAAGAAGAAAAACAGAACCCTAAACCAAAAAGGCTACTAGAAGCCTCATGGGCGGTCATATGCACGGGAACCTTAACTTTGTCACATACTAAAAGCTGAAGCTCATCGCTACCTATAGGAGCTACGCTGCCCACTTACTCTACTGGGGACTCATTGTCCAACCATCCTAAACCCTAAACCCCTAAACCCTGATCGCGAAACCCCGAAACCCTAAACCCCTGAACCCTAAGCCCAGCAACCTGGAAGAGAGTGTACGGGTTGGGATTCACTGCCATGTCGCTCATCTGCTTCAGAAAGGCTCGCGTTTTTATGACGTCGTCGGAAACATGGCGGAGACCCACGATGTAGTGGTACGAAGTCAGACTGACACCGCAGGCTTGCAATTGAATGAAAACAGGCAGTACATCCGAGACCAAGCTGCACTTCTTCTCCAAAATTTGACAGGACATGTGTTGCCGATTCTGCCAGTAGCTCGCCGGCAAAGAAATCTGTTTGGCATGCATGCCAGTCAGGAAATCGCCGCCCGCCGACCATTCGTCCCTGATGTTATTGCAGGCAATTCCGCCACGTGAAACTACCGAAAACGAAATTCTACGAAGTCAGCAGCATCTATACTATTTCCCTTTTGTTATGGGCTATACTTTCCCAAGTCATAACAGTATATAATGCCTAATATAGAAACCCTACATTCTACCATGTAGGTACTTTGGACCCTTTGGGTTTCGAAACCCGCTGTCCTCCGGGCACAAGCATCGAGGGCTCTTTGATACGAAAGAGCGTTTGGCGGTAGTTTTATCGACTTCATCCTCTGAGCTGTTAAGTAACCAGGGAGAAAAAAGTATAAACTTTTATTTCATAAAGGTTCCTTTAAGAAAAAAGTATTAAAGTATGGTGCTCCAAAGCCCAGTCCTCTTGATGATCCGCTTCGCTTCCGCGGCATCAGTTTCGGTCTTGGACAAGTCCAAGTGGAAACCCTCCAGGATTCTATGAGCGTTCAACCCTGCCCCGAAAGGTGAACCTTAAACTGCCCTAAACCCTAAACTCCGTCATTAAACCCTAACCTAAAGCCTATCTAGCCCTAAACCGTAAACCGCGACTGTCAGCTTAAATCCTATACCCGCCTCCAGGCCGACTGCAGCAACGATTTCTGCTGCCGACGGGCTGACAAGTTTTGCCACCTTCCCGAACTCGACATCATCCGGCTGACACGCAGCCTGCACCTAGGGAAACGTAGCTAAAGAATCGTAGGTCCGAACTGGCTGTAGGTTCCAGGCTGTAGATCTGAAGTACATAAACCAAAAACAAAGTGTACCCATAGACCTACGATGGGGCCTATGGGTAAACAAGACCAGGGTTTAACAGGGTTGCGGGATCGAGGGAACTGGGATTGAATAGGGTTTAGGGATCTAGGGTTAAGAGTTTAGATCATCACAATTGGGCATGCACCAGTTCCGCCGAAAGGTCGATGGCAGCATGCCAGGCACGAAAAGCAGTCTCGTCACGCAAAGGCCCTCCATCACGAATCCTGCGACATGAGGATAATGATGTTCCAACTTTCTGGCTTCTACTGTAGGGTTTAAGGGCGTCATTGATGGGAGGCCATACGGGGGGTTTAAGATTCTTGGGGTAGGGATTCCTTAATATGAACCCTATTATGGGAACCCTAATCCCTACTAAACTCCCATAGGCTAAAACCCCTTTTGGCCTCCTATGGGTCATTTTTAAGTTTCACAAGTTTGAGGAGGGGGGGCTTAAAGTGTAAGGACGGAGGAGTGAGGGTTCAGGGCAAGGGTGGAGGCTTTAGGTGGAGGATGGCGGGTTCAGGCGGTCTTTGCATACCCAGACCCCCGCAAGGATCCAAAAAGTAGATCCCTTAATCGGGGTTCCTATAAAGTACCCTCAGCAGTATGGGCCCCAAATTAGGGGATCTACTTTCTAGATCCTTGCGGGGGTCTGTGCATCGAGGCTTTGGGTTCTATCTAAGACTAGGGGGTTGAAGGCATGTACATGCGCATGGATCCCTAAGGGTCCATGTGCCCAAATAGTATACACTTAGGCCCCAAAGTACCTATATAGAGACGACTTTAAGGCCAGAGTAGATACTGATTGGGTACATGGGCCCGTGGAGGATGGAGGGTGAATGACGTCCAGGGTTTCTGAGGCTAGGTGGGTGAGGGTCTTCCATTAGTTTTGGAGCACCTTGTGAGGATTTCATATTGTTCGTCTTATCTTGCCTGACAGAAAGTGGAACTGCTATTCACAGCATACATGGAAGTTCCGAACGTGGCCCTTGTTCACTTCAATGTCCGGAAATATGTGTATCCTAAACCCTAAACCGCACACCCTAAGCCCTTGATCCTAAACTAAAACCGTGACATAAATCCACGCTCTCCAAGCTGCCGCATAGTACTTGGCCCCTTGAAGCCCATAAAGTTGGAACATGGCTGAAGGTTGATTACTGCTCGGATATCGTATACTTTACTTCACCTTAATAAGGACATGCCAACTGTCTGGCTCTGACTTTAAATGTGAAACGCCTGAAAGGGGGGCTTCATGGCTTTGATGAATGAGCAGGTCTGAACAGCGGCTAAAGGGAACCCTAGAACTCTACATATCTATATATATATATACACAAGATGTCTGTGTATTCATACCTGCGTACATACATTCATACTTACTTATAATTACCTTTTTTGCTCACTTACTCACACTTACATACTTACATACATACGGTATGTGAGTAAGTCAGTAAGTAAGTAGGTACGTATGTATGTATGTATGTATGTGTGTATGCGTGTATGTGTGTATGTGTCTATGTAAGCATGTATGTAATGTAATGTAACATAATGTCATGTAATGTACTGTAACGGTATGTATGTATGTATGCATGCATGTCCTTATGTATGCGCATGTGTGCACGTATGCATGTATGCATGCGTGCATGCATGCATGAATGCCTGCCTGCATGCATGTATGTATATGTGTTATGTAGCGTAATGTAATTTAGGCACGTAAAGATGTATGAGGGTTGTGTTATGTTATGTAACGTAACGTAATGTAGGTAAGTAAGTAGGTATGTATGTATTGTGTCTGTCTGTCTGCCTGGCTGTCTGTCTGTCTAAGCAGTACATGAACGAATGACGGAACAAATCAGTAAATGAATGAACCAAAAACAAAGGCAAACTTGGTTACTTATACTTGCATCTATCTATCTATCTATCTATCTGTATATATATATATATATAGCCGCACTTGTACGTCTCTACCACTTAAACAGAACCACCGCACACCCCAGGCGCTAGTAAAGCGCCTTTCTTTACGGGTCTGAAGGTTAGAACCCCTGATTTCATCACTTTGAGGGTGGAGGTGCCATGAATCAGGGGTCTACAAGAAGCAGGAGCTATGTTCTCTGCTTCCAAGTACGTAACCTCCGTGATACCACGGTTGCGACATTCCTCTGTGCTATCTCATTCCTTCATGTTGAAGAAAATACCTCTATGATTAGAATATGTTAGAATATGAGTGTTTGGCGCTATATTCTAGTATCGTCTTGTGTGGACTTTACGGGTCCTGACTTCAAGGCCATGTTTAGGATTTAGCGGCTGAGGCCAATCGTTCACGGATTACCGTTACACTGCGATGTCTTGCATTTTGTGGTAACCATAACTGCCATGCATGGAAAGTATGGCTGGAACGGACCACTCTAAATCTACTTTAAACCTAAACCCTGAACCCCAAACATCAAATAAATCCAGAACCTTAAACCCAAAACCTTGAACTCTCAGCCGTAAACTGTTTGTGACTGGAGAGGGACCGTGCCTTGAAGCAACGAGCTCGAGCATGAGCTTCGTCTCCCCCAATTTCTCGCAGACCAGTGTGCCAGAGTCAAAGTGTGAAGGGGGGATCCTCACCTCGATTTTCTACAAGCTTTAGGGCTTAGGGATAGGCACTTTTTACAAACATTATGGGGTTCAGGGTTAGGCAGGTTTTACAAACTTTGGGGTTTAGGGTTAGGCACGCAACTGGCTTGCAATGTTGCTCTTTCTGGTTGTGGCTCTTTGCAAGCCGGAGCGGCTCTTGATTGAGGGCCTGCGGGCACAACAAAACCGAACATAAATGCTGATTAGGGTTTGCATGCTGCTGCTGCTGCTGCTGCATCAGCGGCAGTTGTTGTCAGAAGTCGAAGTAGCAGCAGCAGAAGCAGTGGCCGTAGCAGTAGTAGTGATAGTAGTAGTAGTAGCAGCAGTCGTAGTAGTAGTAGTAGCAGTAGTTGTAGTAGTAGTAGTAGTAGTAGTAGTAGGAGTAGGAGTAGGAGTAGGAGTAGGAGTAGGAGTAGGAGTAGTAATAGTAGTAGCAGAAGTAGTAGTAGTAGTAGTAGTAGCAGTAGTGTAGTAGTCGTCGTCGTCGTAGTAGTAGTAGTAGTACTAGTACTAGTAGTAGTACTAGTAGTAGTACTAGTAGTAGTAGTAGTAGTAGTAGTAGTAGTAGTAGTAGTAGTAGTAGTAGTAGTAGTAGTAGTACCGGTCGTAGTAGTAGTCGTAGTAGTCGCAGTCGTAGTCGTAGCCGTAGAGTATAGACGTCGTCGACGCACAATGGAACCAATTCATGTCTTCCTTGCCCGCTATGACTCTACGAAAACCCTGTCTAAGGCTTTGAACCCGAAAATGTTGGCGTCTGGCGGCTCGACTCTGTTGGGCATGCTGTAGCAACTCCACTGCACAGGACCAGCGCTTTGCGGTCCTTGGCGAACTTGGGAATGTGCCAGTGCATATCGGGCACTAGCGAGGATCTATCTGTCTGTGACCAGAGATCCCAATACCCCTGAATTCAAGGATATGCCTTAAGCTATAGAGGGCTTACATAAGAGTGCGACCTAAGGTACAATCCTTAATTAAGGGGTATTGGGATCTCAAGGCCCTAAGCCCTAAACTCTGGTACCTTCAACCTTCAGTCCCAAGCTATCGGAAGCTGGATTGGGGTACTGGCAGAAAAATCATAGCCACAGCAGCAGTCATAGCCAGAACAAGCCGGCGGAGTAAACATACTGTTGATGGACAAAGTCCTGCATGACCTTAAGGACCCTAAACTATGTGAATTATGGTATATTCCCTATATTGGGTCATGCAGGAATTTGTCCATCAACAGTAGTAGTACCTGTAGGAAACCCTGACCCCTAAACCCCAGCAATATTTGCAGCAATGCAGTCTCTCCTTCAACACGGCATGTACAGTTGCAGCAACATGTAAGCCCTAAACCCCATATATTCCCCCAAAGGGTCCAAAGTACCTTTATGGTAGAATGTAGGGTTCCTATATTAGGAATTACTATTATGATTTGGGGAAGTATCCCCCATAACAGTACCTAGGACCCTTTGGGTCCCTAAACCCCAAACCCAAAAACCCTAAAACAACAAAAATGTAAACCCTAAACGGTCTCCAGAGCCAGAGCCTGAATATGTAGAACAGGGTTGGGGCGTGCATAATGTAGGAAAGTAGGGGTTCCTTGTATGAATCCTACTACTTTGAGGTTATATGGCCAGGGTTTCTTCATCAGGTTCCTACATTAAGTGGCATAAATGCTAAAAGATTATATAATCGGGGGCTGTATGGGGGTATGACAATTAGAAGTGTGTAGGGGCTCTTTGAGGAGAGAGGTACGACGCTACGAATTATTCAGACGCCGGTAGTGAAGGTCCAAGTCGCGTGCAGGAAACTATGGCCCTGCCAAGTGCAATGTCGCCTCCATCAAGACTCAGCCGCGCCATTTGACCCAGCAGCGCGAGAATCTCAGATGGCTCCTTCGATGCTTTTGTCTGATACAGCTGCCTTAACAATTAGAATAGGGCCTTGCGACCCGTTATACGATTAAATGCAGTAAGCAGGCCCCGAGATAGTATAGGTAGTCATTTAGGCCCCTAAAGTAGATTGCTCTCTGAAAGAGGGCGATTTCGATGGCTCAGGGCTTAGGATTCAAGTTTTAGCGAAAAACGAAACCCTCAACCCTAAACCCTAAACCCCTCAACCCTAACCCCTGAACTCTAAAGCTCTCAATCCTACACCCCTAAACCCTAAACCCCTCAATCCTACACCCCTAAACCCTAAACCTTTGGGAGGTCTTTGTTCCAGTCTCTGCTTGACACGGCTTCTAGGAACAGTCGGCATGCAAGACTAAGGCTTCGGGGCTTCAGGGAGGTCCTAGGCCCCGCTCTTCGTTTAGGATTTAGGGTTTAGGGGTTAAGGGGTTTAAGGTTTAGTGGTTTAGGGGTTCAGGGTTTATGGGTTAGGGGTTTAGGGGTTTAGGGTTTAGGGCTTTGAGGGTTAAAAGCTTCGAGATCACGGGCGTATCAAGCAAGACACACCACCACTTACCAGAGTGTAGACAGGGATAGTCTTTGCTTTGATTCAATCCTACCGGCAGGGACAAAACATTGCAATTTGGGGCTTTGACCCCTAAACCACCAGCAAGAACGATCTCGGCTAATACCAAAAATCCACTGGGAACTTCATAAATTAAGACCTCCTTGGTTCACACCACTGTGAACAACAGGGTCCTTACCTTCAGAACCCGCTATGCGAGTAAGTTTACCCCTAAACTTAAAAAACCCTCCTTAGACAGTCCTCATGTGAAATCAACCCTAATAAGCCATCAATCTTGTGTTTCCGAACCCTTCCGTCTCAACCTCGCCACCCAAATCCATGTCCATGAAAGTGACATCCTCCCATCCCGGGCCCCAAGCCACAATAGAGTTCAGGGTTAGTCGTTCAGGATATGACCCCTGGTGCCCCCCAATTATTCGTGCAAAAGACAGGCCATGACTTCCATGCGCCATCCACCTTATAATACAGAGGCCTTAATATTTAGAATAGGTTTTGGTGTAGATTATACTCGAATTATAATAGGGAGCTCCTAAAATAGTATAGGCAATTATTGTGGCCCCTATAGTAAGCCAAAACGCCAAACTCAACCTCCACCCCTCAACAAAGCCCAAGACCCATAGACCCTGAACCCTACTTACTGGACCCTTAAACTTCAACCTCCGAAACCCCAAACTCGTCTAGAACACCTGCGGATCCCGTCAAGGAACCCTCAAAATGAAGCCTAAACCCACCCCCCCAGAGCTTTGTAGCTGAAAGTCTGCGAAACCCACGTGCTCCATCGCCACGACGAAATGGTCCCTTCTCAGCTTGAGCTTTCCTGAGTGGGCTGTAGGGCTACTGTATTTCCATTTTAGGAATTGCTATTCTGAGTTGAGGAAGCATCCCCCATAACAGCACCTAGTACCTAGGCCCCTTTGGCTGAGATGGCTCCTTGAAAGGGGCTCCTTAGACTGAGGAACCTATAATCCAAGGGTAAACGGAGGGACCCTTAATAAGGACCCCTAGGTTTATACCCTTAATATAGCTATTATATACCCATTATATAGCCCATTATGGGGTCCTAGGGGTCCGCATTAAAGGGTCCCTCCTTTTCCCCTTTGATATAAGGATGACGATACGGTCTACTGTAAGAGTCTTTAGGGCTTAGGGTTTTGGGGTTCAGGGTTTAGGGTTCGAGAGTCTGCTGTAAGGATGCTCTACAGGGTTCATAGGGTCTAGGCCTAGATCGCCCAGGTCTTAGGGGCGTTGGGGCCTATAAAGTTTATGGGTTTGTAGGGGCTGTTCCAAGGGCTAGCAGAAGAGCCTAAGAATTGTTAGGGTTCAGGTTTGGTTTAGGGTCGAGGGTCTGGCATTTGCAGTGATTCAAGCTTTTCGGTGGCTTCTACGGTTGATGATATAAATCCTGCATTACCTTAATTTCCCTAGACTATGGGAACTATGGTACATTCTTTATACTGGGTAACGCCAACCTTAAACCCTAAACTCCTAAACCCCTAAACAGTAGTGTCGAGGGTTTTTGGGGCGGTGCGGTTTTGGGGATTCGGGCATGCATTGGCATGTCATGGGATACCGGAAGCGGGCCTTTGACTAAACCCTGCAGGCCTTACCTGCACCCTACACAACCTTCCTTTTGAGGGTTCTCCATTATGATTTCCTTGTATAACTCCTTCAAAAGGTAGGTTATTTGGGGTCCAGGTAACGGTCCCTAGCCTTTGAACAGTGTCTGAATTCAAGGAGTGGGACGTGAGCTGAACTTTGATGCCATAGATGCGCACACCCAACACGAGCACATGAACTCCTGAACACCTAAAGCTAGGGAACTTTCCTGAGCGCACCTTTCCGGAGAGCTTGATACTGGAAAACACACAAGAGCTATTATATCCTGCATGTTTCGCCTCTCCATCTCCGCAAAGAGAGACACCAAAATCTTGGATGGCAGCTGGAACTCGCTCTTGAGATATGTGACTGCCTCCCAGAGGTTGGAACGAATCAGGCTGTAAGGAGTTGAAAGGCTTGCGACGGCTTGTGGTTGAGGCTTGTGTTTAAGATGGCAGTAAACCCTAAACCCTAAACCCTAAACTTCAAAACCTGCAACAGTACACCCTAAACTTTCCCTAAACCCTCAAACTCCAACGCCCCAAAACCTAAAACGCTGCACACGAAACCCTAAAGCCCTGCACCCTAAAGGAGCTTCAGAGGTTCAAGTTTTGGGCCCACGACGACGGGAGAAAAGCTGAAACCTCTAAGACGAGGGGCGCCCAGAAGCACCTCAGCAAACATCAGGATAGGGATATCCAAATTAAAAGAAAAGTTTATCGAGGCTCAACCAGGGGGGGGTGATATCCACGTATCCCTAAAACCCAAACTCTAAGTTAAGGTTGAAGCTCTAAAACCCCAAACCTTAATCATGCTTATGCTTATGTTCTTTTCGGGACCGTAACTAAGCTGGCAGGCTCCTCCTCTAAAACGGTTTCGGGTATGCCTGGACCCTAGAAACTCCCTAGAACACCTAGGTACCTGTTTAGCAATTCCTTACTATGACTTCGTTGTACAATGGTCCTTGAAAAGGAAGGCTATGTGTGGCTAAGGCTTAAGATAACGATTAACGTTTTTAATAAGGGTTACTATGCTTGATGATACAAATCCTGCATTACCCACAAGGAACGTACCATAATTCCCAGAGTCTAGGGTCATTAATAAAATCAAGGCAATGAAGGCTTTATAACAAGGGTTGCTGAAACGGTTTAGGGTTTAGGTCTCGTAGAGTTTATGGGGTGAGGGTATAGGGTTCAGGGGTTTAGAGTTCAGGGGTTTAGGGTTTGAGGTATATATAAAGAGTTTGGGATTCAGTTTTCAAGTTAGAGGGTTCAGAGTCTACAGGATATATGGCGAATGAAAAGGTTGGGGCACTGCTTCTTATAACAAAGACTTCGCTATGAAGGGGCCCTGAATATCATAACAATGACGAACAGTACATATCATACTCTTGAAAATCGTTTGGGATTCTGATTATAGAATCTCCCTTGTATTTTCGTGTGGTTAATACACGACGAACTCTTTGTTAAATGCAGGGTTCCTACTGCTTAAGAGCCCTTCGCATAAAGATCCCTTAGAGAAATCCTTTAAAGGAAGCCTCAAACGGATCCTGCTGAATATGTCTGCAAGCAGCTTTGATGCAGGGTTTAGGGCTTCTGTGTCTGAGGGATTAGGTTTAGATGTTCCATGTATTGTGGGTTGAGGGCCTTGGGGTGTCGGGCCTACTTGGAGGTTCATGGGTAGTTATAAGTGGAGCTATAAGTCCCCTAAATATGGGTTATTATTATAGTTCCCATACTTATCACTCCACTTATAACTACCCATGAACCTCCAGGTGGGGTCTGTCGGGTTGAGGACGTAGGGTTGGCGAGTTTAGGGTTGATGCAGGACTTGAACACTCACGTATCCCACCGCCCATTCGAGTATATGGGAGTTTCCTTTGGGGTCCTTCTAATAAGGATCCCACCATTTAGGGTACAATATTAGGGCCCCCTATTTTCGGAAACTCCCATATACCCCCCAAAACGCTGAATGATCAAGGCCTGCATCTCATTAGTAAATACCCTTCTAGATGTCATATAAAACCCTTGTAGATGATAGGCCCCTTTAAAAAGGATCCCCTTACAGAGTGCCCTAAAACCCAACCCTATACCCTGAACCCCAAGCCCTAAACCCTTAACCCTTATTCCTAAACCCCCCTACACCCCAAACCCTCCTCCCGTCCCTTCCTGCTGACTGTTCTGCCGCCATTCTTTGAAGCGCGGCTTTAGCGCTTGCAGTTCAGGCGCTAGCCCAGGGGATGCCGGCATCACAACGCAGGGTTTAGGGTACCTTTAACGGGTTCCTTTAAAGGATACTATATAAGGGCTCCTTTATGGGATCTATAAGGGTTTAGGGTTTTAGAGTTTAGGGTTTGGGGTATCGTTAAGGGTTTAGGGTTAGGGGTGTCTTGAAGAGTTTAGGGTTCACGGTTTCTTTACGGGGTTTAGAGCTCATTTGAAGGTTCCTTTTCAAGGGGCCTATAAGGGTGACGACAGGGTTTTGGGTTCCTTTAGGGGCCTTCAAAGATAGAGTAGGGTTTGCGGGGTATGTCATGATGTAATTCTAGGGAACTCTTGGGCATACCTTTTTCACTGTTTCAGAAATG